>WURT03647549.1:0-13205 GCA_009936505.3 Holothuria glaberrima | reverse complement strand
CAAGCTAATCGTCAAACAATTTCCTCAAGACACAAGCTACATAACGAAAGTCTTGCGGGATGTTTTCCCCAGGGGAACTACCAGTGGCAGCCCTAGTTCTGATCTCCCACTATAGACAAACACCTGAAACTACTCCTAAATGGAGTTACGACGCAAAGTGACACAAGACGAAATGAGAGGGCTCATACAGTTCTTCGGTAGTTCCAGTAAGAACTGAATGAAGCACTTTCACGGAAGTTCATAAGCTGAAGATGTAGCAGAAGCACTGTCAAAGTCAGTTACATTTGAATAAAAAACATGAAGTCCCATTTAGTCCTTTAAGTCTCAAGTACACCAAGACCATGGTAACCCAGTACACAGTAATACGGACCTCTATACACTGAGGAGATTACAGATGAAAGGATATCTGCACTCCAGACTAGAGGAACATGTCTGATCAACGTCATGATCTGTAAGCCCTGTGTGATTTGCAGTAGTATTATATAGCACATGATGTTAAGGCTAACATTGGAATTCCAAGTGGAGCAGTTAAACAATGTTCTCATGACCACACAAAACATTCAAACACGTCAAACAAAACTTTAACGTATGGGACCCAAAAAGAAAAAGGGATTAGCCACAGTGTTAACTGGGAGGTCTAATAAAGAATTCAAACACAAGGGGATAGGAATAAAGGATATCTCTGCATAGAAGAAAAGCTGGCTATTCTGTGCGAAAAAGATACAAGAAACGAAACAACAAACCAAACTCCGTCATCCGGATAGTGAGGGTGATGGCAAAATCTCATCCAGCCGTGAAGAACAAATGGTGCCTAGCCATCCAGTTGTCTACAACGATCTCAGTTCAAGCGTAAAATTCAGTCACAATTTGTTGTAATTACATGTAGACGTATGCATAAATGTGAACGTTAACCCCCCCCCCCTCCCAGTGGCGTACGCAAAATTTCTCTGAAGAGGGTATGCAGTATGTTGTGTAATCACCGGCCTGGGGAGGGGTCTAAAGGGAGGGGTTGCCCCTCCCCCTTTCCAAATTTTTGAAAAATTGGGTGTCCTTACATGCAATCTGGTACCAGATATGCTACCTTTCGAAGTAAAATTTGTGTTACAAAATTTACGTATTTTTTGGAACTAACTGAACAAAAACTGGCATCAGTGAGGGGGACCATGGGGGATACCCCTCCCTTTTAAACATGGGCGTAGAAAGCTGTTTGAGACTGGGGGCTGAACCTTGTTTCGGGTCGCCGTCCTGGGGGAGGGGTATAAGGGGAGGGGTGTCTGGAAAATTTTTCGATTTTTGAGGGACCTTAGATGCAATCTGGTGCATCATTTTTTGGACAAATTTTAAAGTAAATTACTGCATTTTTTGACATTTTTTGGAAATTGTTTGGATTTTTGAGGGACCTTAAATGCAATTTAATGCACCTTTTAGAATAATTTTAAGGTAAATTACTGCAAATATTTGAGATGTCTTGTAAAATTTTTGGTTTTTGAGGGACCTTAGATGCAATTTGGTGCATCATTTTGGACTAATTTTAAGGTAAATTACTGCAAATATGTGACATATCTTGGAAAATGTTTTGGCTTTTGAGGGACCTTAGATGCAATTTGGTGTATCATTTTGGACTAATTTTGAGGTAAATTACTGCTAATGTTTGACATTTCTTGGAAAATTTTTGGACTTTTAAGGGACCGTAGATGCAATTTGGTGCATCATTTTGGACAAATTTTAAGGTAAATTACTGCAAGTATTTGACATTTTCAACAAAAAAGGCCAATAAGGGTTTTTTATCCTTGGAAAGGGGGCTGAAGCATACTTCCCCCTACAAATTTGGCTCCGGGCTAAAGCCCCCAGACCCCCGCTTCCTACGCCCTTGCTTTTAAAAGTTTTGAAAAACTGAGTGTCCTTTCATGCAATCTGATTCAACATACGCTACCTTTTGAAGTAAAATTTGTGTTACAAAATTTCCGTATTTTTAAGAACTAAAAAAATTGGCATCGGTTAGGAGGCCATGGGAAGACAACCCCTCCCCTTTGAAAATTTTTGAAAAATTGAGTGTCCTCACATGCAGTCTGATTCAACATACGCTACCTTTTGAAGTAAAATTTGTGTTACAAAATGTGCGAATTTTTAAGATCTAAAAAAATTGGCATCCGTGAGGGGGACCATGGCCCAATGCCCCCTGTTTACGCCACTGCGTGACCATCCCCCTCCCTGTCCGACCACTACCTTACCCCTTCCCCATCCTCCCTCAACCATTATCCAACACAAATCACCTCCATTATGCACGGGTATAGTTTCAAATGTTGGTTCCCGTTTCCTACTTAAAAATGATCAGTGGCAGTCTCGAGCTCTATACGCCGGTTCCCCTAATTTTTTTCCCAGGACGAATGAGTCCAAAGCGATATTTCAAAGTAGTTAAAAATTGTTTCAAAATCAAGGTAAGGTTCTTTGTTTTAGGTTAGAGTTGCGTGGCCCAGGGTTATTTAGCCTGTTCTTTCATAATCTTTTGTTAGAATTTGAAAAAAGGGTCGAAAAGCTGTCATTTTGGAATTAGGGGTGTGGCCTATTTCCAAGAAGCTGATTCGTCCATTGGCATGATTTACCCTCATTCGTCCTGGGGAAAAAATACGCCGCTGTTTCATACTTCAGCGCAGCGCTATAAAGCTTTGTCCGTGATTGGCGCAGCAGAGCAAGGGATGATAAAATAATAGTTCTTATAGCTTTACAGCGGGTAAAAATTTGGTGATGTAATCTGGCCTTTATTCCTACCCAGCTCTATAGGAGAATCAGCCAGGTTCTGCAGACTGCAGTCCTCTTGAGCAAAAATTGTTGATTCCTGTGCAGAATAAATATCATGATTACTTTACGAAGAAAAAGACATTTCTGGGCAAACACCTTCCTCCTCTAGAGAAGTGTGTTCCCGTACTTTATGAATAATTTCTTTGTCTTAATTGAAAGTTTTCTTATTATTTACACTAAAGAAATCCATTGTTGTAAGGCAATTTTGTTGCATGTTGATATGCAGGCTGGAGGGAGTAATTAGTTCCTGAGCCGATTGCAAAATACATTTTGTGTTGCAGTTACAGTTAGAGAGATAGTTTATTCATTACCGTATACACGACTGCTATACGAGAAAATTATCTCCCCTCGATCTGTTGCGAAGGTAATTTTACCAGAGAGATATTTGCAAGGGCCTAACTTAACTACAACTTGATCTTGATGGTAATTAATGTAGTCACAGGTGGTGAGGGTCTGTAATAACTGAGGGTATGTAGTAAGCGAAAGCGACAGTCGCTGGTGACGGATACACAAAGTGACAAACGGACAAGTTACAAGATTGATTTAACACGTACTTTGCAATGATAGGCTCTAAATTGTATTGTCGGATAATAAATTAATGAAGCATTCGAAACAAGAGAGGTACAAAACTTAAGTGATTGGAGAGCGGAGACCGCTCAGTTGCGCGATGTTTTCAGTGAGTGACGGTGGACCAATAAATTCAGGGTTAGGAGAGACCTACATCACGCCCCCCACCACACACATACGCACACACGCAAAAAAGAACAACACGCGCACACTCGCAGAAAAAGGAAAACCTTCAAAGCTACCCAAGTTCTACCAATTTCAATGCCCAGCCTTTGCAAAGAGTTCAACATGTCACTTGATACAAACACAGCGGTCCGAGGGCACTCTCTCCATACACACACACAACCCTAACCTTAACAATAGACTGTCTATTGTTGAAACTTTCGAGGACTTGAGAAATCTATTGAATTTCTTTCAGAGGACCTGAAATCCATTGTTTAGGCCTTCAGTCTGAATGCCAAACAAACTCACGAACACACACACAAACACACACACGCACACAAGTTGATTTTATATACAAACCAAGGACATTATTGTTATCTCCTTTGTGTTTGCTTTTTTAACCCTAACTTTAGCATTAGAATGTCCACTGTTAAAATTCAGAGGACATAAGATATCTATTGAATTTTCTTCTGAGGACCAGAAATTCATTGTCTAGGTCCTCAGTTTTACCTAAAAACAAATTCATACATACACACGCACACGCAGGAAAAGGACAACCTTCAAAGCTACCCAAGTTCTACCAATTTTAATGTCCAACCTTTGCTAAGAGTTCAACATGTCACTGGATGCAAACTCAGCAATAATATGGGCACGGGAAATTTCTGCAATGATATCGTTAGGCCCACGTTATAGTGGCGATGACATTTACGTACAACATGGAGGCTTAGTAATCGAAAGGTTTGTGATTCCATCATAGCAGGGGCGTAACTCAAGGGGGTATGGGGTGGCTCACCCCCCCCCCCCCCAACTCGCAAAAATGTGACTCTGGCAGGGCAAAAATATACATTTTGCAGGGCAAAACTGCGAAATAAAAAATAAAAAAATATACATTATAAATTGTTATATCAAAAGTCTTAATATTTTTTGAGAATTTCAAACTAAAATAAAACAATAGAAAAGAAGTAAACACAATTTTTATGACAATTGACCTATATGAGCTTTAAATAAGTGCAGATTCTTTGTGTGTGGGCTTATACCCTAAAAATTTTCGCCCGCTTCGCGCGCTTTGCAATTTCACAGTTTAGATTCTGATTCCAGGAAAGACATTAAATCTGAGCCTGAACTAATTTCAGTGTTCGACGAGTGGTTGAACGACTGCATTCTTCTTACCCAGGCGCGGATACAGGGGGCGCACCCGGCGCACGCCCCCCCTTTTTTTGATGACTAACGATTTTTTATCAAGAATTTTGCAAAAAAGCAAAAAAAAAAGTATATATTAAACAAAAAGCTGTTTTTATAGTGTTAACGGATCATACCACTGGCAGATCCAAGGGGGCCAACAGGGGCCATGGCTCCACTCTAAGATAGGCCAAAAATTGTTTCCGAAAATTTTATAGAAGAAAATTAACTTCACAATTGTACACTTATGTTGCACCAAATCGCATCTGAGGGCATTCGGTTATAGAAAAATTTTCCTTCAGACCCCTCCCCCATATCACTGTATCACCAGTTTGACCCCTCTCCATATCACTGCATCACCAGTTTGGCCCCTCCCAAACAAATGCTCTAGATTCGCCAGTGGATCATGCATGGATATCATCATCACCATGTATGTGTAAAGATTGAAGTAAACATTAATTATACTTTGTAATGGGCTCTCGACTGTGAAATACATACAATACAATACAGTTCTGTTCTTTGTGTGGCATGGCTGCCGACAAAGTAAAATATGAATCCACAGTATGCAGTGACAGAATCAGCGTTTATTTACCTTTCTTTTTACAACGTGAAGTCACAGGGCACTGACTGATTTCGCAGGGCAAAAATACCTTCACCCCCAACAATAAATCCTGGTGAGTTACGCCCCTGCATCAGAGTTCGGGTATAAAGGCCCGCTTCCTCTTTTCAAGCAATTGAAACTGTTCCAACTTAGCTATTTTTTACAGACCTATGTTTCTGCAATTTCAAGGATAAGTTTTTGGTACCCATCAAACAATGATTTCTTGGAATGTGCGCAGTGGTTTAACTGTTCTCTTAATTATGTGGCGTAAATGCAGATAAATTTTGGTCTGGCTAAAGATCTTATATTTTAGTTTTAATCATTTTTGGTGATGAATGTCTGCAAATTTCTGAAAGAAACTAGAGCAATATTTCTGGAAAGCGGAGCTACAAATTTTACTTAACTAGTTTTGCTGCTTCGTTCCTACCACATATAACACACAGTATGCCTAAAATGACTTTGGATCCCTTCCATGTTTGGATGCAGCACTAAGATGTGATACAGCCTGCTGAGCATGCAGTCAAGGCTTGTCTGAATTACTAGTCACATTTCTTGCTACTGAGTACGACAAAGAGACTGGCGGCTGTTATGCAGGCAGGATCAAAGTTTTTTATATTATTGAGAAGACTTTCGTCTTTTTGACTAGCTGCCCCAAACCTCCCCTACACAACCCTGTTATCTTGCGGCCTTGCGGGCATCGGCACATGGGTTAGTTTCGTCAATAGTGAAAGTCCATCTTCGAGTTCACGATTGAAGGGCCAGACTGCTATTGATTCATATAATGAAACTCGAGGTGTAAATATATGCTTTCACTATTCGTTTGTGACGATTTGCGTTGAAAGTATTGATCTGAGCAGAGCTGACAAGAACTGAAAGAAGCTATGACCCAAGGGAAATAAAATTACGGATTTTTCAACCTCTTTTAAGTAACGGTTGAGAATCTTTAACATCGAAACATTTGCAACAATCACAAAATCATGGCGCGTTTTGACAGCTGGGATCTAATAGGGAGGCCTTAGGGCAAAGAAGAGGGTTAGAAAGAGGTATACAGACGACTTCTGGAATGTCTTGTCTATAAAACTACGGAAAATACTTGACGCAGTAAACGATCACCATTTTTGTTTTATTCTCCTAAAGGGGAAATTCATTTTATCTAACAGGAGAGAAACTGGAACGCTGTCACTCATGCACATGTGACCACAGTGCGACTGCTAGAAGCTGTTTGCGAAATTAAGTGTGCTAATACAGTTTTCTGAATTATATGGCCTAACAACTTCGGAAAATTGTTTTCCTACGAAATTACCGTGAAACAAAAGGAAACGTTGTTTGGTGGGATTAGTTTCTCTAGATTTCCTTAATAGAGACAAGAGTCATGTTGTCATAAAGTCCCCACTAGCCTGTCCCGTAATAACCGTGGCCCCGTACTCTGATGACGTCATTGATTTTTAATTGAGAGACAAAACTAAGTATATCGTATTTTACTATCGAAAACCAGTCATGAGTCATCAGCTTATTGTTCTCACGTGACGTCATGACGAGGAACTATGAGTTTTTCTACTCCTTGCAAAGTATGGGGGCTTAACAAAACTCTTGAATGACTCCAAATACATTTGGTAGTAAACAGGTATCTCACATTAGTATTCGTGATAAGACTTTGATTGACATACGCAGATCAGTGAAATGTGAAATGTCTAGCAGTATATTCGCCATGACACACAGTAGTGTACTCAGTAGAAAACGACATTGGGCAATTAAACTATATGGAGGCCTATGGTCTTTGTCTGGGAGGTGCTATCTTTTAATTGGATGGGTTGCTAGAGAGCATACATAGCCTGAAAAAAATTATCCATTCCTCTAAGCAGTAAGCTACTATTTGGAATCTCTAATCTTCGTTAAAGCATCGGAAGGTTGATAAAGCTGAAAGTTACTGAAATGGTACAGATTGGTGGCTCACGTAAGAACCATTTTGCCTTGTCATAAGTGGATTACGGGGGAGGGACAAGGGGGAATTTGAATCTTCCCCACTTTTTCCAGACCTTAAAAATAATCAAAATAATAAGAAAATTGAAAGGAAGAGAGATCAGGGAAATCATGAGGGGATATTTAGTATTATGGTAAATTTTGCAATGTGAAATAAATATTAATATAAAATACCATAAAAGGCCAGAAAAAATGTCGGCGCAATGATATTTAAGTAATATATTGGCGGAACTCAAAGGTGGAGAGGAAAGAGGTAATTGTTGTTGAAAAATTTTGTTTGTTACATAAAATAAAATTTCTTTCAAAACATGGTCTTAGGCTCCCTGCCACACTTTTGTGACTTGAAGCTCTGAAATAAATTCAGTGACAACACTTAATGTCAGTACGTCATTAGACGCACAATGATCCATGCATAAACAATTCAGAAATCTAGCCGTGTATATAGGGATCGCGATTCTCAATAAATCATTTCCATGATTTCGACGTGCTGCAGTGTAAACTCAGTATAGGTGTCCCGTTAGGACTGCTGTCCGTAGGAAAACTTTTGTGGAATGGCCTTGTTAGTACATCCTGTGGGATATCTTGAGCAAATTACTATTACCTAAACCCCTTGGCAATCCCTCCCACTGTTCACTTTCCCTATCAACTACCACCATCCTTATCAAATTGACTGACGGTTACTATCTTAAATTAACAATCATCGAAGGAAAAATATTTCAGTAGCATTTCGAATTATACCGAGGAGAGGAATTATTTTTCTAGAAATGTTTCAGAATGGCCACAAAAGCCCTCATAATTATTTAAGAGATCAAAATTCTCGAGGAGTACCCTCGGTCCCCAGCCTCCGGCTACGCGCCTTCAGAGCTAAAGGCTTCACTGGCCACACCTTACGAAGATGCAGCCACTAATGAAAATTGCTCCCTTCCCATTTTCACTGCGGCCTCTTATTGTCATGTTTCTTTAAGAACTACTCATAACAACATTTCATTGATTTTGGAAATTGATTATTATATACCTCTAACGCTCAAACTTTGACCATCCTTACAACATAAAAAAAAACAAACTTAAGGGGTCCCTTGTCCAAGACGGTCAACAACAATGAAACATTAAAGACAGTATAGGTGGATAGGGAATGTAAAACAATCCTCTATGTGATGGACTAAAAAATGCAGGAAATCAATAGGCCACAATAAAGTGTCTTAAAGGTCTGGTGCCATACCACCAAAAAGAGCCGTTTCACTTGTCAGTTAAAGAATTAAGCCCTCCAATCAAAAGTACGTTAGAATTACCTCAATATCTTTTACCGTTCCTAAATACACCTCTTCAAAGATGGATGGTTTTTTAAGTAATTCATTGCCTATGCAAAAACAATGATGTCGAGTGTTGCACAGTTTAAAGATTTCTTTTGTTAACACGATGTAAATTATCTCTTAATTACTGATCAGATAGTTTACAGGTTGTGAGTGATATCAATATTTCTCAAGGAAACAATTTTAACTTCCGCAATAAATCCCTCAGGTGATACCAATGCTACCAGTGTCCTTGAAATTAAGGTTGAAAAAAAAATTAAGGTTGAAAAAAAAAGGCTAACATTAGCCATATGGTATGTCCAGCTTTCGATGTCACATATTTGTATATTTAGCTCATTTTTATTCACGCTACACGTGTGAAATAGAAATTGCCCTGTAAAATGGTCAATATTTGATGGATGTTAATGGATATTGCGGCTTTTTTCTGGGTTTTAATGCTTTTTACATCAAATATCCAACAAAGTACTTTTCATGTCACCAGAACGCTGTATTCTTCGTCGCGCTTCTCGGGCATTCGTTTCAAATATTGTTTCATGGTTATTAATTCCTAGAGAAGATCTTGCGTGCTCCGTACAGGTTTCGACAAATTTTATTTATTCATTTCTCCATCGGGCCAGCTGTTGTCTAAATCTACTGGTCCGCATGAATATGTTCTTGTGCGTTTATAATATTCCATATAGCCTTTGAACTCCTTCGTGCGGAAAGACTTCGCTGGGATACTTGTCCAGCGGGCTACAATATTAAACACTTCGTCCCCTTTTTGGCGTACTGACGAATCGCAAATTGGCATAGTGACGAATCTGCATATCTGGTCATTTTGGCATAGTGACGAATGCAATTTTCGCCCAAATCTGTATATCCTATAGCATTAAAAATTGAAATGACATTGTAGTATATTTTATTTTCTACATTTTAAAACATGTAAAAGATTAATTAAGCAAACAACCTCTTCCTGAGATAACATTCGTCACTATGTGAAATGAAAACACCACAGATTCGTGATATTTTGGCGATTCGTCAGTACGCCAGGAAGCGAAAGTCTTTTCCCCTCCCCCACTTTAGGAAATCAAATCCTTCCCCTGGTCACGATCTTGACTGGCTTACCTTTTACCTAACGAGCCATAAAAATCCTTGGTGAGAGTTTTGTCTGAAATGATCTGCACAAATGCGGCAAAACCAGCAAAAAAATGCACGACAACTTTGAAGCAGCATGGAGCAGACACAGCAGCCGCACTTACCACTTGATACTAGACCATAAATCCCGAATTTTAAAAGCATATATTTCAAAAAATAGAAAACATGAAAAACGAAACTGTTTTAAAGTTCGGAAATGGTTTCTTAACTTTAATTGCTTTCAGTTTGTCTTTTAAATATTTTACATTTTTGTACTCTCCGGAGATGGGTTTTGCCCATCGGTCTTTTTATATAACGCCTGGCCTTTGTAAGAAAGGTAGGTTACCCATTTTGCAGTGGCGGATCCAGACGGGGCGCAATAGGCGCGCCTCCTCTATTAGCGGTCATACGTGTGAAAAAAAGTTGAGGCAAAAAAAAGAAAACGCTTCAAAACGTGTCAAATATAACACCATTCTGCATCTCAGCCTTCTTTCAAAAGCAACAATTTTACAAAGGGGGAGGGGGCACCCTCTCCCCTTAGAATCCTCACCAAAACAGTGATTAATCTGACCTTGCGCCCCCTCTATTGAAAACTCCTGGACACGCCCCTGATTTTGTATGTCACCTTTCATTGTAATTTAGGCTATTTTAGTGCACTACTTAAAACTGGCACATTGCCTTTAATAAATGAAATCAACATTTCACTTGTTGAAGTTTGCCCTTGACAGGCCCCTGCCATTTTGGGCCCCAAGGCTTAGGCCTACTAAGCCTAATCAGTTCGATCGTCATTGCTCTTCTTGACAGAATTGACTTACTTAAAGTTTACACTTTTTAAAAGCTCAAAGCACTCGATAACAGGTTATTTTTTTAAGCCACCAAGGAGTTACAAAGGTTATTGTGGTCACTGGTCATCCCAATATTAACAGGAATATAGATACCCATATACACTCAACTTTGTACGGCTCATTTGAACAAATGAAATGAAAATTTGTTTTAATTATTACTAATATTTTACAGTCATACAATGAAATTTATGGTTTACCTTTGGCATACAGTATATGCTCTGACAAAACATGAAGGAATCTTGTAGTGCAAACATTTCAAAGTACAGTCAGGACCACTGTTTGTGGCCTTTAAAGGGAAGCAAGTCTCATCCAAGCGGTAAAAATGTCCTATACTCAGATTTCTTCAAGCCCCTCCTCCAATTCAAACAAAACACCTGTCTAGTACACTTTCCTGTCAAAACTACAGGATAGCTTGCACTGAGTTTAAACTACTCAAGGCCATATCTACATTATGCTGTGTGTAAGCTAAATTGGGAGTTCAAGTGACTGAACTAGTCATCATTAACCAAACAAAGTGAAGCTACTGTTCGTATCGATGTCAATCAAAGTGCAGTCACTAATTATAAATTAGTGATATGGTCATATTCCTAAATATTTTTGGGATAACGCTATAGCCCCTTTTGGATAAGTCCGCTTAATTAGCCTTATTTCACCACATAGTAAAGTCACGCTCAGGTCTTTTCGTGGGTTTCCTACCACGGCCGTAGGACTGTCGGGGACTGGATTTGCGACTGTGGCATTGGACTTAGGTTTTTGCATTTTATGTAGTAACTTTGGCAATTCTGAGATACGAGAAATACTCATTTTTGGCTGTAATGATCAAATCAAAAGCTTATTTTAAGGAGGTTACAACCGAGCATTGAAATTAGAACCCTTCCCTGCCAGGGTTTTGACGATTTTGCGTCATAAGAAAACACCCCATACAACAAAGTGTAACATGCTTATGACCATTTCACGTTTAATTCACAAAATTTTGCAGTAAATCAGAGTTGACTGTGTTACCGTGCACACTTAATTTGACAAAGAGCTTCTGGCTGTCGCACAGTGGTCACATGTGAGTGACAGCGTTCCAGTTACTCTCCTGGTAGAAAAATGGAATTTCCCTTAAAAAAGAATAAAAGAAGTGGTGATCGTACAGATGGGTTTCCCTGACGTCACATGATTGCGCGTCTCTTTGGTCGTGAAGGGCAAGGTCGCGCGCCTCTTTCGGTTTGAAGGGCAAGCGTCTATTGTGTCACAGTAGTATCTATGGCAGTATGCCACGGGCGTGTGCTGTGAATACGCTTACTGCGTGTGTGCTTTGCCCTTTCAGTGCCTGGCAATCCCACTCGCGTGACGTCACATGAAATCCCTCCATAGATGGTTAGTCTCACTACGGACCTACGTGTAATATAAGGCTGAATAATAAACCAACTTGTCGGAAAAATTTTATTTAAAGTTACCTTGAAACAAGAGGCAACACCATTTGGTAGGATCAGTTCCACTAGAGTTGCTTAATAGCAGGGCTGGAGGACTCGAGTCCGGACTCGGCCTCAAGTCCGGACTTAAGTCCACTTTTTTGGACTTGGACTTGGACTTGGACTCGGGATCTCTGGACTTGGACTTTGACTTGGACTCGGGCTCTCTGGACTCGGCCTTTGGCTTGGACTTGAAGTCGAGTCCATCAAGTCCAGCCTTTTCCTTCATCATTTTTTTTATTTCACAATCCACCCAAAAGCAACAGCACTCTACATGTACTAGGGCTTTATTTTCCTTGATATAGCCTGCTGCAACTATGACAGAAGTCCTACTGTACTGTAGGTAAGAGAGTACGAGAATCCTGATACCAGCAGCTGTACCATAAAAAGATATTAGTTTAATTTGCTCAGTTCCTTATCAGCACTGATCTTCACAACCTGCGATAGACTAGGTAGTATTGAAGGGTATCAGGAAGCAATCGTGCACTGGCATGTGCATACAACACTATAAACATAACTATAAACATTTTTGTGATTTTTTTTTGGGGGGGGGGGACATGTTAGATAAGATGGATTGGCAAATCATGCATGATTAAATCCAATAGCACAACGGACACTATTACAGTAAACTCCTTTTAAATAGGCTGCAGTTTACATTGTGTTGTATGGGTTAAGCCTATGAATTAGGAGGGGAAGGAGGAATGTTGGGGGAAAGACATCTGGCAGCTGCTTCTTTCTTCTGGATATACCTCCGTGACTGCCCAGCACAAACCGGTGACATTTATCAAGGGCGTAGAAAGCAGGTGGCTGGTTGCCAGCCCCCCCCCGAAATTTCTGGGGCGAAAGTATGCTTCAACCCCCCCCCCCTCCCTCCAAGCACGAAAACCCCTTATTTGCATCTTCTGTAAGAAATGTCAAAAATTTGAAGTAATTTACCTTAAAATTTGTCCAAAATGATGCACCAGATCTAAGAACCCTCAAATATCAAAAAAATTTCCATAGGGCTAAGGAATGTCAAAAATATACAGTAATTTAACTTAACATTTGTCCAAAATAATGCACCAAATTGCATCTTGGGACCCACAAATATTAAAATTTTTTCCAAAGGGCGAAGAAAAATAAAAAATTTGCAGTAATTTACTTTAAAATTTGTCCAAAATGATGCACCAAATTGCATCTAAGGACCCTCAAG
>WURT03647538.1:1692-19340 GCA_009936505.3 Holothuria glaberrima | reverse complement strand
TTGATGGAACTGAAGAAACGAGATGGAAAAAGTTGGTCATCTTGTCCGCCTACATGTATAGCGGGAGCGATCATCGTAAAATGAAAAGAGCAGAAACAGATCCTGAAAACTTGAAAAATATTTCACCAAATTGCATCTAAGGGCCCTTAAATATTCAAAAATTTTCTAAAGGGGAGGGGGACATCCCTTCCCCTTAGACCCCTCCCACAGGACGCTTGTCCGAAACAACGTTCAGCCCCACCCACTCGACAAAAAAACAGCTTACCCACGCATTTGAAACAACACACTAAAAAGAGCTCATGAGGCAATTTGAAATCAAAATTATCCTCTCAAAATTGTAATTTATTGTATGAAATGTTCGTACTTGTAAATTTCTAAAACATGAGATATCAAAAATTGAAATGGTTAAACGCAACTTAAAATACCTATGAAGTGCCATTTCCTGCAATCTGGGAGGCATTTTTGTCAACATTTTCTCGGTAGTCTCCGGGCCAACTCATAGTGGCACTCCGCTTAGGCAGTGTCGGGTCATATTTTGCCCCCCCCCCCCATAAATTCAGTCCTGGGTACGCCCCTCTCCCATGGTAATAATAGAAGTGAGAAATAATGTCCAGAAAGTGGTTTTTTCAAGAATGTCATATGACCCGAATTGCGGGGCCTATACGGACGCCTTTAACTCCATTTCTTTCCCCCAGTTTCCAACGGACTCGGTCACTCGTCCAACTACACTGTCTGCCTTTGAAACTGCCGTCACATGCATGATCAACTTGACGACGGGCCTTCAACTTGGCCGATTAGAAGAGCCGAAAATCGAAATAGCCGATAACAGACTGGCCCCGCACTTCTGTTCTCTCTTTCTCTTTTTTTTTTCTTTCCATTCTCCGTCTTCCCTTTCACTCCCTTTCTTCCCCTTTCCTTTCCCTTCTTCTCTCTTTTTTCCGCCTCTCCTCTTTTCCTCTTTTTTCCTTCCCCTTTCCCCTTTTTGCCGACAGGCCAAATATTGGGGGGTGTGACACCCCACAGCCCCGCTCGCTACGGCCCTGTATGTGTGTTTACTCTCAGCTTGTAATCACATCTGAAGACAAGAATGATGGATAGTTTTTTCACTTGGTATATACATTTTCACATTTAGAGATGGTACTAATTTTGGTGGATCATTTGAGATCTCCGGAAGTCAAAACCAGAAACTCATATCAAACAGCATTTGAGCAGGAAACTCTCTCATAGCTCTCTGATTCGAGTGGTTGACAAAGGGGATAAAAGAATCAGCAAGAAGTTTTCCCACAATGATAAAAGAAACTTACTACACGTGGACCACTGGGCAAAGAAAATTCGCATGTGCAGAATATTTTGGACATTGTACAAGATTGCGAAATTCGAAGTAGTATCCGCCCATAGTGTAATCCACTGGGCCAGTGGTGAAGACCCCAGAGGCCTGTTCTAAAAAGTTGTTGACAATCGAATGGAGCTTAGGGGTGCAACGTTCGAGCAAAAATTAGTTTTACCTGTTTTGAAATAATACAGGCTAAAAATGGTGGCGTCTTTAGAGAGAAAGTGTGTTGAATGGAGAGATTTACATAAAAGATGGCCCCATGACCTTAACAGAGGACTCCTTGGCCTTCACGTTAACTTTCGGAACAAAACTTTATTATTTTTCCCTAAGATTGATCTAATTCATGGTAATTAGCGCGCGGAGTGCGTTGAAAATACACTATCAAAGTTACCAGATCTATTTGCATGGGAGGTATGGAGATCCACGATAAAATGCAGTTCTTCCTTGGCGATCTTACTGTGAAGTTTCTGTCATAAACTTTGATGTATCAATAAAATGGACTGGAAAAAAGGGACATGAGAAAAAGAAAAATATTTATATCACAATATCCAAGCAATAGTTCAAAAAAGAATGACGCTATTTTTCTGAAGAAACATTCGTTTAAAACAATCTTATCAACACAAACAGGAATCTGTTCAAATGTTTCATTAGATTAGGCTAAAAATAAACCGACGTGTTTCATTTTTCAAACAATTCTTGTAAGTGTTGAATCAAATGTAGTCGGGCTTCTGACGTGATTCCGGTTCGTGCACCCTATGGATTAGATTATTCTTAGAGGGCTCGGGAAACTCCCATGGTAGCATGGACCCAATTAAGTGTGTTAATTTGAATACACTGGATATGGAGTTGAATTTAATATTTGCCTGTGGGTGTCTAAGAGTCTTGGTAATTAACAGGCATGTACTTTGCAGTTGATGCACGCCAAACGAAATGCCTTTTATTGTCAAAAGAGCAACATACTACGTTAATTGACAAAACATTGAGAGGAGATATTAGACATTCCATCCCCATCAACCAAACTACCAGGACCGATATGCAAATATTAGCAAACACTGTAGATTTTGCTAAAATACTAAGGTACTTCGTCTTCCCTAACCAAATTATTAGAGGGGACGATGTCTCACATTCGCCAATTCTAGAAAATACTACTGCAGCTGGAAATTTCTGCAGGAAGGTTGAACAAAGATATGACGTCCTGACCAAATTATAGAAGAAATGTACTTGTGTGTTAAAAACAACTGTTTTATTTAACACGGAACATGCACTCTAAAAAGTGTGAGCAAGAAGCACGCAAGTAGAAATCGTTTTTCTTTTAAGTCACCGGAAAGTCTAATATTCACATAAATATCAGAAATAACTACGATTTTTTGCCAAAATATCATGGATATTCAGTCCACATCAATATGTCTCGAGCTCACAACATTAGCAAATATTATGGTTGTTAACCAAATATTAGAAAGTAGGGGACGAAATGTGGTCCGTCCTCCGACCGAAGTATAAGGGACCATGTCCCTGATACCTGCAATCGCTGCCCTTGACTTTAAGTGTGAATGCAATTCGCAAAACAGTCAATGTACAACAGACATTGACATGTACGAACTACGTAGCAACAGGGAAATCCGTGAGGGTACTATGTACAGTGCCCGTTTGCTGACATGTACTTGGTCACTGGTTGGTGAGGTATTTTGGCTTTTGCCTATTGAATATTCATATATTCATACACATCAAGTCGATGGGATATGAGGGCCCACTCCCATTTATCATTTTTATTGTTACTTTTATGATAGTTGAACACTTTTTGACAGAATTAATTCTGTGATGATATTTATCTGTACTGTTCGGATGGACTTCCTAAGCGCTATGCCATTTTTGTTTGCCTATCGTTAAACACGCCAAATCACTTTCAGATTAGCACAAAAACCCCATTCGCTGGATTTGAGTTCCCTCCTATTATACAAAATGAACCTACTTGAATTCTGAAGATTGCAGAGGAGAGGTAGGCTCCCAGGGAAGTCATATTTGGGTAGCGACTATGAAACACGTGAGGCTGTTGGATCGCTAGATATTAGTCACGGAAATCCCTGCTTTTAGAATAGAACAATTCCAACCAGGACATTGACCTCCATTGAAATTAATGTTCAGAGGAGTTTTTACAATACCCAATACATTCATATGTGTAGAAGGTCTAGTTTCTATTTGGTAAACAGCAAGCTTATGGACTAAAGGGAAGTGTAATCACAGTTGTCATATGTCATTAGCAAAGGTTTTGCCTATAAGTCGGCTCACATACTTAGAAATAGTGTAGTCTTCTTGCTAGAATTTGAAACGACTGTACACATTGGCTCTCAGCGACGAACCTTTAAATGATATTTTGTTCTTCCCTTCAGTAAAGAATTACCTGCAATACCAGTACTTGATGGAGAAGTAGTTAACCACGGTTCAGAAAACGAAGAAGGTAAGGTCATGAATCCATTCACTCACAACCTGTCTGACTTCAGATACAAGTGGTATTCTACTTCAAAGATACACAGCAAAAAAAAAGAAAGATGAAACAAAAATTGTTGAAGCAAAACATTTGTCACCGGAAACGGTAAATTGCGGTATGTGTAGCATTGAAAGCCTTAAAAAGAGCACAATTGTGATCTCAAGGAGTGCAACTCACTCGAACAGGTAAAAATCATAATCTTCGTCCAGTGCCAATCTGGTGAGCTAAAAGGAAATCCATTTTAAGTAGTCATCTTCTTGGTCCCGTCAGCTCATCTTTACTTTCCTTCGTCTACTCTTTGTGACCTTCCCCACACTCGCAAACTCCTCAAAAATACATTAAGCACTATTGGACGAATCTTCCACACTCCAGACGCTTCACTTTAAACTGATGATACTATCATGAATATGAGTGTAGGCTGTGCAAAAAGTTTCGTTGATTAATTAAACGATCAGAGCCTATCTTTTTCCAGTTTTTTTCTTTCTTTTTTAATTAATTATTTTTTTTAAATTATTTTAGACTATTCGTATGTTGCAAGGATTAAATCAAACAAAGACTTTTACTATGAGAAAGACATCTGTCGCATCTTGCGTATGAAAGAAGGATCGATTTACACAAGATGGATGGGAACGATTTCTGTTTCAGGAGAATAAAAGAAGTGTGTAGTCATCACTTCTGTAACTGGTGAGATGAGTGCTTGTCCCAATATATAAAGAATGCAACTTTACATATTTACCAATTGTAAACAAATCTAACATATCTATAGAATCTAGATAATGTAGTAGGGAAAAGAATGATGCTAATGATTACAAATGTAATATTTCCGGCAACGGCTGGAGCTCATTACACAATTCCTACAATCACATAGGCGATCATACGTCAATTATCAATATATCAATTATACAAAATTTAATGCACAATACCTTCTGGTAGCAGGACGTTGGAACTAATATTTAAAATCATTGGGGCGCCTGTTACTCCACCATCACTTGAGGGTTTACCATATCTCGGATTAAATCATATAACTTAGTATGTTCTTTAAAAGATAACGTTGCATTTTCTCCATACTAGTCATTAACAATCTTGCTTATGCTACAAACTTCCAGATAACGCTCCGAAGACAATCAAGATTTACTGGGATGCATATATTAGGAGAGTGTTGGATTTACCGTCCTGTAAGCATCTTGTAGGCGTTGAAGGTGTCTGCATTGATACAGGTATGTTGTTCCATGTTTACTGATAAGGCTACCTTGCGATACCTTTGTGTTTTGAATAAGATATAAATAATATGAAGGCGCAATTAAACAACCAGTCTTTTAAATTTTCATTTTGTAGAAATATAAAGAATATATATTATTTTTGCAGGACGAATCTCTTTAATAAATGAACACATTGTTTGTGGCACTCTTGACCTGCATGTGAGAGCATTTAACAAGTCACATGTTCCGATGTCTGCCTCTGAAGTTAATTGCCACTTACTAGGTATCTTGGAAGGTATGGCACTTATACACTCATATGGGGTAAGTCTGACAAATCAAAACCTATTAAAATACTAGCCTAAGTAACGGAAGTCCAAGGTACCACTCGCAGCTATGACATAGTGGAGCAGAGACTGGACTTTTGTAACCAACGAATCTTTAAATAAAATATATTGAGCTACCCACAACCTCAGGAAAATAAATTTTTGCATCTAATTTGCAAGACACGTTTTAAAGTTATGGTGACATGCCACAAAAGAGCTGTGATTATGTGGCAGTTAAAGAATAAAAACCACCAACGAAAGATCCGTTGGAATCACTTCAATATCTTTTACAATTCCCAAGATAAACAAACCTCTTCAGTTTGATTGGTTTAAAGAACCTTAATGCCTATACATAAATAATGATCAGATAGTTTTACAATTTGGTGGGTGATACCAATATTTTACAAATAAACAATTTCAACTTCCACAAAACATAACTCAGGGGTAACAATGATGTGAGTGGCTTAAAAATGAAAGTTGAAAAAACCAAGGTTAACATTAACCACATATGGTATGTCGGTCTTTTGACTTCACAAATTTGCTTATTTAGCATATATTCTCATAATACAGGCGGGGAGTTGCTACTTAGAAAAAGATAAAACGGCAGCTCCCTCTTTTCTACCCACCTTGTTGCCGCCAAGGTCACTTGCTTTGTATAGCACTTGATGATACAATAAGATTAAAGCTATTGTTAGTAATTAACAAAAGGCTCATGATGTCTGCTACGTTGAAATGAAGTGTCAACAAATTTGATGTACATGCATAGCATTGCCAGTCGCTTTTCTCGAAAATTAATTTGCAGCTTTCAACGCGGTCCAACACTTAAGACAATAGGCTAGTTAAGTTTTATGTAATATGTTGATCATGCAATTACCATTCGCAAACTGCGAAAGTTTGCGGAAATTAATGTAATCTTAGAACAAATTATAGTCTTACACCTCTCATTTACGCATTGTGCTAGTGTAAAACCTTCTCCTTATAAGTCAGTCTTTCTAGACTCCTTAGGAATTAGCAGTCGCTTTGATTTATTAGCAGTGTTTCTTACTTGACAGACGGTAAACGTAACCGTCGGATCAAAGCATTGTTCCTCCCAATCTTATTCAAAAAGTATAAATAGGTGTATATAAGGTTTCTTTGGGTATCATGTATCAATTGAAAAGGATCAGACAAAAAGTGGGTACCCTAAGCTCTTATAATCACTAATGAATTGAAACTACGCTAACAATGATATATTCCGATGCATCTCCTTCTAAATAGCAAATCCTGATTCAAATGTTGAATAGAAATTACCATGTAAAATGGTCAATTTCCTAGAGTTTTAATGCCTTTTACATCAAATAACCAGTTATGTAATTTACATGTGACCAGACCTTTAAAGCATTTTATATAGTTAATATTTTTCATGCCTTTTTATCCGTTTTATATTATGCGCCATTCTTTTCTGAATGATACAAATTTTCGAAGAATATGATCTTTCTTATAATGCAACTGTCTTTATAGTTCTTACATCCTGGGTTGTCAAGTAACAAAATCTTGCTCACAAACCAAGGTGTGTGTAAGTTGTACGACTTTTGCTTGTCGGACAACGCAAGAAATATACTGGAATATAAGATGTCCCGAGTAAGTTCAATTTTTGTTTCGTCCAATAACTTAAAGCATGGGTATCAATATATTTCCATAAAAAAAGAAATACAGCCGTTAAGCAAACAGTGAAACTCTTTAACTGGGATTCTCGAATGGTGTGGGCAGGTTTTATTATTGTGGATCTTACAAAAGTAGCTCTGCTTTGTTCATGAACAGTTTCATTCTAACTTGTCTTTGTAAAGAACGCTTTGTCACTGAACCAATTTCCGCCGGAAGCAATACAACGAAAAGATTACTCTCGGAAAGGCGACGTGTGGTCAACAGCTGTTGTAATCTGGGAAATATTATCAAATGGTAAAGAAAATAAATTTTTAACATAGGCATAGGGGGTATACTGGATCACTTTTATGTGGGGATGCTAAGCACTTTTGTATGAAATTTTAAGCACGTATGCCCAAAAAATGGCGCCTATTTTGTCCGAATGGCCAATTTTCTGTCCGAGTGGGAGCAGCCTCGGGTCCACAGCCCCCACCCCAACCCCATCCCCTCTGCGTTTGACGTTTATGCTGTAGAAACAACCTGTGGCGAATCTTCTCAGCCTTGTGACATACTGAAAATCTGTCGATCTACGTGCAGCACTATGCCTCTAGCTTTCAGAAAAGTGATTTTCCGTTTCTCATGTTTTTTGGTTCGAACCATAAAAAGGCTGCATTGGGTAAGGGTTCGGACGAACTTCCCAGCAACATGCATGGTCCGCTAAGTACGGTAAATGAGTAGTTTGGGAGATTACTGGCGTTATAGATAAATAAAATCATAAAACAGACAATGTCCACTTCTAAATGGGCGTAATGCTGGTAGAAAACGGGGAGAGGGGGAATATGCTTCAAGCTGAAACGCTTGATCCATTCCGGTGAAAATAAACTAGGCGCTTTACCATAGGTTTAGCTTTAACGTTCAGGACCGAAAATCTACTTGGGGCTCTCCTCCATTGTGACCGTGGGTGAACACCAGTGATATTCATCTTCCATTTCACCTGGTGTTCAGAGGGTAACTACTAAAAGTTGCTAATCGCTCACAATCTTGTTCCCTTGAACTCCATTTAACGGACGAACTGACTGTGTATCCCTAGTCTAAAGCCACTTTTCCAAGTGCAGATAGGAGTGGACAAACCTTGTCCTACACTACTGACTGGACAGCTGGAGGAAGTATGAATCGTAAATCTTTCTAAGTCGGACAACCAGTAACCGCATCAAAAGAATTATTGCATTTGCATTATAATGCATAGCAACAAGCAATTTTTGCGATCACGAGTGGCTTCAGTGATTTTACAGAATATTAGTTTACCCATTTACCTTGGGGGAAGTGAACATTCCTAACACATGAAATCTTGAAATAAAGAATATTGATAAGCTACTTCCAAAGCCTGGAATTACCGTTTACAGCAACCTGTAATTCATATTTGGCAAAGTATTCTCGTTTTCCTACAAACCTATCGATGGTGGTGCTCCTCTTAGATACTGTTACCAGGTTACATCTTAATGGTGCCATTTTCAACAAATCGAGTCTCCCCATTGAAAGTGGCATACGGGCCTGATTTGTCAGATTATCAGGAACGTAGGCTATGACTAGCCGTTGATGAAAATGTAGCTCTTACAAAATGTATGTTAATACGTATGAGACGTATCCAATTTTTTAGATTTTCAAAAGTTTGACAGGACTTTGGTATAAGTGTCGGTTTACACAGCAAAGGCAGAAGTTTACGAGGTTATAAGATTTGCGTATCAATAAGTTGACCCTTTGTCGCTATCATCATGACACATTTGAAGGTGATTTGATGTTAAAATTGCAGTTATGACAGTTTCTTCCCAAGGATGATGGCAAATGTAAACTTTTGTATTTCTTGGTGAAAAGGTCAACTTCAGTTTCCTGCAGACGAGGAAGAAGAGGTGGACGTTAATAAAGCAGTTACAGTATGTCAGAAATCTTGGCCACAACAATATCTCACATTAAGGTATTGTCTTTGTTCTGTTTTCCGTCGTAGGTCTACCAGATGAAAGTGAGTTTATGCATAGAACTTTTGAATATATTGATCGTTGCTCTATATTATCCAGTGAATTTTTTTACAAAACATTCCTTTCTATCAATTTTTATCTGCTAACTGTTCCGCCCACATGATAGTATCCTCCTGTTTGAATATTGTAATATTTGCTCCTTTTTTAGGAACGATCTGTTATTTGAATCATGGAAGCTGGATTGCACTTTCAGGCCAACGACGGACGACCTCAGAGCTTCCTTCAGGAAGGTAAACAAAACGAAAACATGGGTTTGGCTTTATTCAAATATTATCAACTTTAATATGATTAATGTACCATGCATTGTGAAAAATGCTTATTGCATGCAGCAGATATATACAAAAAAAACCCGTTCATTTTATTTCTTTTTAGATATTTTCTTCTTTAGAGAAAGACCAGCATTTGGAAGATCTTAAACACAATTCTGCGTTGGACACTTATATGCCGATGAAGACAGTGTCTTCCATATAACTCTTGTTACAGCTCGGTATGAACACAAATCAGCAACAGCGAGAAAATGCAGAAGAAAGAGGTGTTATGTTTGAACAGCTTACTATTTTACCCCCGTCTTAAATCTCACAAAATCTGCTAATTAAAGCTAGGCATGTGAATAAAATAGTTACTCAGTGTACTAATGGCTGGGCAATCATTCGTACCGTTGTTACGTTAGGCTTTCTCGAACATGGTTGATATGGTAGTGATATGAAAGCGGAGGTAGTAGACACAACCTTCAAGATATTCTGTGGCGATCTTCCTTTCTCTAAAGCAGTGTAAGTTCGAGTCTTATATGTATTTGTTCATTCTTTTCATGAATCGATGGAGGTAAAGCAGGATCTCTCTAACCTACGTTTTTTTAAAAGGTCTTCCATAGCAAGTTGGTGTACGAATGCATGGACAGTTCCGTAGCATCTTTCTTTGAATACATCTGGCCATGGAATTACTACCTCGGACCTGTGTAGAACTCTCTGTATGTTCTATATCTCAGTACAGCGTAGGCTCAGCCTCTCTGTAATTGTATGGTCTCTATCTAGGTGCAGTATAAAATTCCAGGCTATCTCTGTATCTCTTTGGTAAAACATACCTTATATGTAGTCAGAATTTCTAGCAATTTTCTTTGACACAATGAATTCTTTCAGATATAATCATCTGTAAAATCAGAATTACGACAAAATCGGTTCCTTCTGTAATCATCAAATGGTCTCTATAACGTTGCGGAATCCTTTATAGAGAACTTTCAGATGACATATTTTGTACCACTTGACTAATTTCTCTGAACGGCAAACCACCCCTTATTACATAGTCTTTCAAGGTAAGACTGGTTTAAAAAGAGCCTTTTACCTTGCTGGCCAATGTTATATTTTGCCAAAATTGCTATTTATTGCTTATCATGTGCACCAGGGGGTTGCTATTTAGCAGCAACTCCCTGGTTGCAGATTTCTCCAAGAGCAGATGAAGAAATTTTCACTTAAATAAATTTAAGCTTTGGAAAGACGAAAGAAATAAGCAAACAGCTGTATTCCCTGAGTAGGTGGCAGTTCCGTTTTTGCCGTCCAAAATGACCGACAAAACCGTATACTCCCTTACAAAAAAACGCGTTTGGCAGTTTGTTCCAAATCCTCAGGTTTTCACATGTTTTTGCCACAGGTAATCACAGGTTTTTTCATGAAAACCTGTGTTTTCCCTTGACAATGACACAGGTTGATCAGTTGCCACACTTTACCACAGGTTTTACATGCAAAATGTGTGGCAATTAAAACCAAAGTTAACTAAGAATTCTGAGACAAAACCTGTGGCTTGAAATTAAAGGCAGGGAAAGGTGTGTCAACCTGTGTCAAACCTGTGTTCAGAGTGTTCTAAATATACGCAGGTTTTCACCCATGAACACATGTGAATTCTTCTGTTTTTCACGCTTGATCACGCGTGGTTGCAGACACAGGTTGACACACCTTTTTGTAAGGGCCATGACGTCAACGTACGTCCCCTATAGACTGCTCGATCATTAAGTTCGTTGAAGTGCGTAGCAGGATCGGAGCTGTTATGGAACGTCGTTAGCTCTCTGTGACACTCTAAGTATATATCTTAATCTGTACAAAAGATCGTTTATATTACAATAGCAAACTTTAATCATAAATGCACCCAAGGGATCACAGAAACTGGGAGTATAAAAATAGGTAGAACATTGTTTACTCCCAGTTTCCATGATTTCTTTGGTGCATTTACCAATGATTATAGCCTGCTATAAGATACACGAATCTTTAAATCTGCCCTACGCTAGTGACAGCTGTGAGGGAGTTGGAGGGGTTATTTACTCCCTCCATAGGACTACCTTGCAGAAGATATGATTATTCTCTGGTATTTCATCCTCATGTCGAACGGTCACGGTGGCAGTGAATAAGGTAAAATGGTTGATCTGGCATTCTAGTTTGTTAGAAGAAAGGTTGTGTCGACAACATTTGAGTTAAGAGGCGAGATCTCGGAAGAGACTCATGGACTCAGATCGGTCTGTTCAAGTAGTCTTGTAGATGTATTTATCAACAAACTCGCGTTAAATTGATTCAAACTTCCAAAGCCGTTGTACATAAAGTATCAATAGCAAACTAATTAGTCATTATATACATGTGTGTCTTAGAGACCTTTGAGAGGACAAAGTTCCGGTTTAAGATCAATATTTTAAAAAAAACACACACTAAGCCCTAACTGCCATATCTCTGCTAATATATTAAAACGAAAGAGTGGAGCCCAGTGGCAATGTTCAAAGTTAAAGTGATATTAAAAGATCAAACAGCATGTGTCGATGGCCTAGTCAAGTTTGGATATATTCGACTCCATGTACAGTACCTACAACTTAATAAAATTACTTCCATTATGTCTTTGGCTGTTGATTACCTCCTGGGTTTTTCTTTTTCTTTTTTGAACATGATCTGTAGCTAAAATATGTAGAAAGAATAAATTCACTTAAAAGTAAAACATCAAATTGGCACCCCTTTAGCTTCTAACATTCGTAAAAGTAGCTACATGTACCGTTTATCACTTTCCATAAAACTTTAAGACGCTTCAACAACTATTGACAGACATAAGTAATACAGACATGTGCATTTATAACAATGAAATAATAGCTGTTAGTAAGTCACAATTTACCAAAACATTGAACTGAATCAAACCAAAGAATTTCGGTGATCTTTTGTGTGTGTAATTAAATTTTCCGAAATCTATTTCTAAACAGTTTGTTGCCCATCATTACAAGATAAAGATCTGCTGGTGGTGTGTCTTATGTTTATTTTACGATTTATGCTGCTGGTCTTTGTACTCCAGCGCTTATTGATAACAAACAAACAAAAACCGTATAAGCTTTTAACCTTTTGTTGGAATCTCCTAAACTAATACTAAAATGAAACCTGAGGTCTAAAGTTAACTAGACATGTTTGCATGTTCAAGCAAGTACAAATCGAAGCACGTGAAGATGTATGTTTTGTGAATTGTCATTGTAAAGAGCAAAAGTCGATAGAAGACCTGCAAAAATTATGCACAAATAGAGATAATGGTCCATGCAACAAGAAGTTAATAACAAGAAGACATGCAATATTTAATAATGACAAGAACGAACGTACAGTATGAAACAACATATTTATGTATGGACAACAAGCAAAAAGTCCATGGTGTTGTAGAGATCCCGTATAGGTGTAGGTGTTGTATAGGTGTTGTAGAGATATTGCATATCGAACTGGCTGCATCTGTTCAGACTACAGATAAAAGACAAGTAGGTCTTTGTACCTGTTCTGTGGGAAACAAAACACTGAGTACAAATTTGTTCGAAATGTGATGTGTTTTTTGAAATTGCCAAGAACCCTTCGGTCATGAACTATGCTGTCTTTCTTTTTTTGTGTGAACGTAAAGTATAGCAGTCTGAGAGTTATATCACTTGTTACAGCAACGGAAACAGGACTACAAGGTTTGGTCTATGTAGTTTAGCCCTCCTGAAATTTCGACAAAAGTGGGAATGCTCCATCGACTGAATATGAAAATGAAATGTACATTACATCTTAACCTACTCAAATACCTGATATCATTCCTTCATGATTGTTTTCTTTTTACTTCGAAAGTTGTATTTATTATGCAGGGACAAGTCTTCTAGTCAACTGGGTAGCTGTTTGCGATTGTGAAATGCATTGCTCTCGGGTAGTTTTGTCCAAAGCAGAACTTCTTTGTCATTTCTGTTGCGCATGTCGAAAAAGCACAATATCTTAAAATTGCAACGTCAATATAAAAGACTGAACTGATGTAAATTTAGTACAAAGTCATCGCTTTCCCATTTCTCCTGAGGAATTACAATTAATCGGTAACTTAATCATTTAAACATGAATTCAAACCATAGATATCAAATCATTAAAGCTTATCAAGGATTTACATCAAATAAAATCATCCTCTAATGACTCGTCTCTTAACACTAGTTCTGTAAGTTAACTTTTCCGTTGTCCCACTGATAAGGAGAGTGTCGCACGAAACTGGTGTACAAGCTTGGGATTACCCCCTTCCTCCAGTTGGCCTGCATCTTAACATTGATGGAAAGTCAAAGACTTGCAGCCAGTATTTGACAAATATAACTCT
Organism: Holothuria glaberrima; assembly: GCA_009936505.3. Classification (NCBI taxonomy): domain Eukaryota; kingdom Metazoa; phylum Echinodermata; class Holothuroidea; order Aspidochirotida; family Holothuriidae; genus Holothuria; species Holothuria glaberrima. The sequence goes on along the minus strand of WURT03647538.1, from coordinate 5,739 downwards.
TTTGTCTGGTGGTAGGTAAGCAGGTAAGGGGGAATGTAGATGGGGTTTATCTTTTAAGCGCTCAAACGTTGTTTAGATTGGAAACATATTCGAAAACGACTTTGGTAACTTTATCAATAGACTGTAAATAATAAAGGAAAGTAACTGGCGTTGTTCGATACCGAGAGTAAAGGAAAATTCAAATTTTCTAACAGGAAATTCCTCACGCAAGTTTAGATACGTAGCTAGAGTGAGATAGGTGCTATCCTCCTCCAAAATGTCAGAAGTTTCACTACACCGAGTGAAAATACATAATAAGGCCTCTACCCTCTACCCTACCCCACCTCCACCTTATCAAAAAATCTGCCTGCAGGTTCTACATGGGTCAGCATGTTTTAAACTTCGCACATCTGGTTAGCTGAATATAATATTACTTTCATGTTTTGGACTGAATTTTTGTTGCACTTAGAATTTCCGTGTTCATGGTTACAATGAAACACAAGTGCTTACCGAGACGAAGATTTCAAGGAGCCGCCGTATGGCCCTTGGTGGGGTCCAGCAGCAATGGCCTACACGGTGGAACCAAGTTGGTAATCAAAGAGTGTTTTCCAAATTGTTAGAATAAAGCATTACAAAATGTCTACACACAACGTAGGATTTATAGCAAACAGGCCACATAAACTTCATTTTCTTAAATTAGCCCTTGGAAAATGGCGACTCATTCGATGCCTTCACATATGAGTATCGAAGATGCGTCTACGATGAGAACCCAGTAACTTCCCTGTGTAAATCTCATTGAAGAAAAAACCCAACACTCAATATTCCTGGTTTGGAGAACTTCGAAATTATAATCAGAGAAGCAAAATTCTCAGAACTCCCATCATGAGTAGTTCCTTTTTAGGTCAACAGTCTCGAGCAGGTTGAGCATGCACCTGGATGTAGGACCAGATTACTCTACTTAGCCTTTGACAAAAATTTGTCACAAGAAAAGACCCTTAGATGGCATCGAAGTACTTTCACTCGGTGCTAGCAGGGTTTGAACTAAGGGGCTAAGCTTTCCGAAGGAGGACTAGCAATCCCTCCTTCGGAAAGCTTAGCCCCTAAGAATAAATTCACTTAAAAGTAAAACATCAAATTGGCACCCCTTTAGCTTCTAACATTCGTAAAAGTAGCTACATGTACCGTTTATCACTTTCCATAAAACTTTAAGACGCTTCAACAACTATTGACAGACATAAGTAATACAGACATGTGCATTTATAACAATGAAATAATAGCTGTTAGTAAGTCACAATTTACCAAAACATTGAACTGAATCAAACCAAAGAATTTCGGTGATCTTTTGTGTGTGTAATTAAATTTTCCGAAATCTATTTCTAAACAGTTTGTTGCCCATCATTACAAGATAAAGATCTGCTGGTGGTGTGTCTTATGTTTATTTTACGATTTATGCTGCTGGTCTTTGTACTCCAGCGCTTATTGATAACAAACAATCAAAAACCGTATAAGCTTTTAACCTGTAGTGAGCAGCAGGCACTTCCTCCCTTTAACTCTTTTGTTGGTATCTCCTAAACTAATACTAAAGTGAAACTTGTAAACTACTAATGTAGTGCAACCCGGTTAAAGGGGTCTACCCGATGTTCCCGGGGTTCAATATTCCCCGGGTTCAATGTTTCCCGTTTTTGTATTATTTCAATGGTTGTCGATGATTAAGAGGTTCGTTATTCCCGAGGTTCAATGTTTCCAGGGTTCGATGTTCCCGAGGTTCGATTTCCTTAGGGTTAGGTTAGGTTAGGGTTAGGAAGATCGGGAGCATCGAACCCTGGGAATATTGAACCCTGGGAACATTTAACCCTGGGAACATTTCCACGTGCCGTCATCGGCTGCAAAGGGCCCTCTAAGTCTACCGCGACTCTCTTGAAGGTAGTGTCGATCAGGGGCATCGACCCTAAGAGGATGATACTCTAGTAACTCTTCCTTTTGGGAAAGTGCGTTGGCACACTTCACACGATACACAGAAACGACAAACATCGCCCTCAATCCCTGGCCAGTAAAAATTCGTCTGTATTCTATCAAGAGTTTTCTTAACCCCTAGATGTCCCGACATAATTCCTTCATGTCCTATTTCTAGCACTTTCTCCCTAAACTGTCTTTGCAAAACCATCTGATTGATCAGATCTGAAGAACTTGACCGAGGCATTAGGTATTCTCTATAAAACAACCCTTTCACAGTAATAAACTAGTTTCAGATCCTTTAGCATAACTCTTTATTACACCCGTTTCGGCTAAATTCCACAACTTTGACAATGTGTCATCAGATTGTTGGGCCTTTATTATCTCCTCAGGAATTACGTCTAAGTCTGAACCCTTAAGATCTTTGAGTGGTTTTATAGGCCTCTCTCTATTTCTTCTTTGGCTCCTCGTTTCTACAGCAGCATAACTTGTATCTACAACTTGCCCTTCGGGTGCCTCATTGACATTTGATTGAATACATACAGGACTCCACTTAAGATTTGGATTTTCAGGTTCTCGAGCACCCTCAATTTTCCCAATAATAACATCACATAAAAGGCTTTTCCATGCAGAGTGCTTCTACTGACCCTTCAAAAGTGGCGAACTAATAAATACCTTGGCTAAGGTACGTTACGAACTGTTCCATCAATCAAAACACATTTCTGAGTTTCACCCAACATTTGATTAAAATCTCTTAAGTCTCTTCTGACTACTTCGGAACTACAACCAGTATCTCTTAAAACACCAACAAGTTTGTCATTGACTACTTCCCTGCCGAACAGGAATACACGGTCCGGGAGCGCAGGCTGCAGTGACTATCGGGAGGTTATGCCCACATACTAACTCAACGGAACCCGTATTTTTTTCGTTACAATTACACAATTTTGGTTTCGAGCCCAACAACATACCAGCAGTCTGAGGGTTTGACTCTACAGTTTTGGTTTCCTTTACTTGAAGGCTCGCCCCTTTTCACTAGTAGGTACAACCTTTGTCGACAATCCTTTGCCACATGGCCAACCTTTCCGCAAACAAACAAGTTCTCCGTTCTTTGTATTTTTGTGTACCGGGGCTAGTTTCCCTCTTTGGTTGTGAATTTTGGGACTGAGTTAATTTGATATTCGACTTGCCTTTGTCACTGCTGCCTGACTTCCTCTTACCTCCTTGGTAGGTATCACGTGCCTCGGTATACCTGTCCGCCAAGGAAGCCATCTCTGACACAGCCTTCGGTTTCCTTTCTTTCAAAAAAATTGCCCGTTCCTTGTCACTGGAATTAATCACTTGTCCCTGCAATATTAAATCAGACAAATCTTTATAATTTTTGTCTATACCACTCAATTCCATCCACCGATTTAAATACACTTTAAGTCTATCAATAAACTAAACATGAGTTTCAGATACCCCACACTCAGCAGATCTAAACTTACTTCTGTACTCATCTGCTGTTAACACATATTTGTTCAATAAGGCTGCTTTCAATTTCTTATAATCACATGAATCTGCAACCTGCATAGCTGCATATATATAGCAAGAGCTCTACCAGTTAACAATATACTAGGTAAAATTGCCCACTGTGATTTGGGCCACCCTGCCGTGGATGCAAAATTTTCGAATCTAGACCAATAGACATTTATTTCATCACGGCCATCCTGAAATGGTGATAACTAAGGTAATTTTATCCTCCCCGGAAAAGATGTTCCAGGCCCTTGAGTATCACCTATAACTTGAGCTTCCCGCAATCTCAGTTCAAGTTCTTTTATTTCCATTTCATGTTTCCGAACTCTTTCTCTGTCTCTTCGTGCCTCCTTCTCAGGTTTAGCACGTTCTTTTTCTAAATAGACTCTCGATTTTGAGCAAATTCAAGCAGTTCCTGATTGGACAACCCTATATCTCTACCTAAATGGACGTATTTCTAAAATCCCATTGTTACACCCTGTAACGTACGGTAACACTTCTAAAAGTCATGCATGTGAAACAAACCAACCAATACTCTTTCTGACAAGGCAGGCTCTCAAAACTTTTAAGGTTCAAAAGGTTTAAAAACCCTAAATTTTGTCG
>WURT03647527.1:0-19341 GCA_009936505.3 Holothuria glaberrima | reverse complement strand
GACAATCACACAACATTCTCCAACCCCCCCCCCCCCCCTTGAGAGAAATCCCGGGTACGCCACTGGCCTTCGCTGTTTGTATGTTTCAATGACTTGGTGAGATATTCTGTGAAAATTTATGCTTCTCCATTTAACGAATATGTATGCCCCTGAGCTTTGTTTGCACCCCCCCCCCCCGCTCTCCAAGTCTGGTTACGGGCTTGGAGCACAGCAATCCCGGAAAATTATTGAAGCATGGAAGAGAGGCTGCTCAGTTTAGAGCTACCTACAAAAAGAGGGGAGCCGATGATATTCCAATTACAACAACTCACGAGACGAACCTTTGCAGTTCAGTATCGTTGGGCAAGTACTAAATAGTCAAGGATCTGCACCATCTTCGATTTATTTTTGAGTTAGAGATTGGTTTTTTGTAAATACCGTTTTAGCCTAGGAAATGATATGGCTACACAATGACTTCCAGAAACTTAAGTTCAGTTACAATTCCCCAGCTCCCTTCATCCCCAAAAAATAACTAAAATGATAGATTTACTTAGGTTTTGGAAACGCTAAACTTGCTTATACTTCTGGAATTTAAAATTTATGCTTTTGGTTTTAGTCTTCTTCTTTTTTTTTTGCCCGGCCTGGCACCGCCCTCCTCAGATGAGCTTTCAACTTGGGGCTGTGTTGATCTCACTCTTCGCTCGAAAGGATTGACCCTACTTCCAGCTACCCAATAAATGCAAACTCAGCTGGAACAGGGTGACGTTTACTTGCGCATTGCGAGGTCTTGCCCCGCCGAAACGTGGCTCACACAGATTTGAAGGTTTCAGTCTCAACATAGAACCGATTCTTTAACTCAGAATTACGTATCTTTTGCCGTGAATTGTATTCATGCCTTTTATATCCTGGTTTGAAAGGCTTTTCCTCGTCTGCTTTTAATTTCACTTGTAGGGGGCATTGAGTCTATCATTGAAAGCGTTGTAGGTTACAAATACGGTACAGTTTACCATTTGCTCTTTATAATAAGCCAAAGAAAAATTACCAAGAGCTTTTTCTTGTGCGCAACGTAAAGCGCCGAAATGAAGTCACACTTACTGCACGGGCTATCACAGACAAGAGGAGACCTTCTATAGGCGTTTAATATTGGTATGTATGACAATGCCCTTATGGACTGCTTTGTGATTATAAAACGTGATCAGTTATGGTAATTAATTGGTGTTCTATTTGTTATCGAGTCACAATGCTCTCTTCCTCCAGTGACATTCTCACCCAATTATGATTAACTGTCACTTCGATCAGGGTACAGTTTCGATTTTGACTCAATAAAAGAGTGTTCACTGTGGTCACTCGTCAAGGAGTAATGCTCATTCTCTTTCATTGAAAGAATTCTTCACATGACGTCCCCGGGGATCTGGTTGTGTTAGTGTACCACGTTGAAGGACGGTGTTCAATAAGTAACAATTGCATACCACCGGCTGCTGTACTAGCGCCTTTAACGCACATTTGCGTATAAGCTGTGACGACCAGCACGGCAATCAGGATGTACAAAGTTCACAAGATAAACCAGAAGTTACGCTGATCAGGTAACGCTTGGCGATACACGATTTAAGCATAAGGTCATGTGACGCGTTGACGTCGGTGTAGAAGTAGCTCCTATGTAGAACATTTATACCATCCATAGCAAATCATCGAGTTTTGCAGCACAACAAATTGTGGGAATGACGTGAAACAATCTGCCCTTCTTTGATTTGTTGTCGATGGCAATGTTCATACAATAGGTACACAGTACTAAAGTCATGATTTTCATCGGAAATAAATTCCCACATTGATGCAAACTGGGAGTTGTCATTGAGCACCTTTGGCGCCTCCTACGTCATTCGCGCAAGCAAGTACTAACTGATCACACGAAACGGCATTACATCCTTTTCCACAGAGAAAGAGAGAGGTACCTTTCTTGTAAATTAACAAATTAAAATTTCAAAGGGATCCACTGTAGCCATCACTATCATATATATTTTATGCGATATGCATTTCTTTATCTGAAACTGATACACGTAATTATTAGAGAAGAGGAACGACATGACCCCGGGCTAGGATGAAAATAATTACATTAATTGATGTGCCATGGCATGTGATCTATAAGAAAAATTATTCCCCGTGGCTCATAGATAAACAAGGCGCCAGAAAGTTTAGTATGGTGAAGTATGTGAAGCTCAAGTTCGTCTCATTTGACTACTACGTTAATACCACGGAGAAAGGCTTAATACTTTTTACATACTGAGAACTTTGTTTTTCCTCCAAAAAGCAAAATCTCCTTGAAGACATACTATTCTTAGTTTTCACTTCTGTGGGAGTAAAATGAGCCAGTCGTTAAAGACATAATGAATAAAAAAAAACTTCATTTGATTCCAAGGTCACTTTGATTTCAAATTTGGATAGATCCAATTACAAGTATGTAAATATTTTTCTTCAAAATTTTGATTAGGAAAGCGCAGAATTACTCAAACATTTTTGTCAATATGAAAGACATTTAAACAAACATTCTAAACCTGCAGGTAGAAAGCTACGGATGTGCAATGTGACCATAAACTTTTTTATTGGTTTAAGTGCAGTTGTAAATGTAACAAATTGTCACACTTTGCAATGCGGACGTAATTTCCATTTCTGTGTTGAATACGAAGAAACCTATAAAACTTTTTTAGAGGGAGAATGCAGTCACCCCAATAAATAATTGTATAGTAGAATATCCTATTTCCTGAATGGCTCTTGACAATCATGTGACAGTATTTTTCAAACTCAGTTGTAAAAATTACGGAGAGCAACTGCTTGGTTTACCTTGAATATGCAATATTTATGTCCTTAAATATCATGAAAGATACTTGGAAGAGAAAAAAGAAGAAATTTGTGACATTTAACTATTGTTTTAAAATAAGTTTGGGGAGACTGCTTATGACTTTTTAGTACAAGGTTGTTTGGACATTTCTCATGTTGTTGGTAAATTAGTTTTTGTAAAATAATTGTCCTTCAGTGCCCGAAATTTTAAAATTTAATTACTTAAATAATTTCACTTCCGATGATAATCGTGATTTCCGTTGGAACAGGAGACAATGAGCGCTTCCGTTAGGGGGTTGCATATTTAACGTTGTCATGGTTACTCAGGATGTATTAACTGTGTTTACTCAACACGGGAAGATGCATATTCATGGTATCCATGCAGTATTGATTGTGCTGTCCCAGCCTCTCCCCACTTTCCAAAGAGTTTTCGAGTCAAATCATGACCACTGACAGATCGATTTTATGATCAACAGTGTGACATGCTTTTTACGTATGGTGAATGTCAAAACTTCATTTGACGCAATCCTTGTCGTTACAAACGAACTTCAAGTAAATGGTGAACTAAAAGCGTTGCAAGCTTCCCCTCGTATCAAAAAAATCTAAGTAATTTTTTAAATGGATATAAATAGGAATTCTACAGAAAAGACACAGAAAATCTTCCGCAAATTTTCTCATTAAATCTTCTCTGCCGGAGATCTCATCGAGATAACGATGGGGAGGAGAAGACTGTACTTTTTAGACCTCAGACATTTTTAACCAATCGCCCCTTTCCCAAATCCCCTGCTGCTCTTACTCATGTTTAAATGCATACATTTTCATACATCGCGTTTAGCAAGCCCTTCAAATCGATTATATGTGTAGTTCGCCCGTATGTGCCAGCTAGTGTGTTTGTTCACTACCATTGACCTACAGAGTGATTATTATGTACCTGAATGTGTCCACAACAGCGTGTGAACATGCACAAAGTGTAAAGTCTGCCGTGCAAGCTTTGACCATCTTGAATAATATCCAAAGCAGATGTTTCTCATGATAGATTAAACTTCATATTGATGGCATTCTATTTTGTAAGTACCGCATCGATCGCACGTAGTTAAAACGATCGACAGCACAGATTGTAACATTTTTACTTTCTACGTTGTGATCTCGATTTGATGCTGCATCAATAAAGTTTGGTTTTTCAATCTGTCCCATTTTTATATTTTATCTTATTTCATTAGTTTGGTAAAGTAAACGACGAAGTGCGTCCCTGCACATCCTGTCCACAAAGCGATACAAACCAACAAAGTATTTGAGATAGAAAACCAAACTTCGCGTTGAAAATAAAAAAATGTTATCAATATTGATTGAGAAAGTTTTGTACAGGCTATAACGAATAACTGTTTACAAATTCAAATCAAGCGAAACGTAACTGAACTGTAAACTCCTGCTGAAACGGTCCTTTCTTGGGCTTGCTTCGCACGCACCAGTCGTAATTGTTCCTTTCACTGATTGAGGTGGAGCCGGTGCCATGCTACCCCCTTCCGGAAAAAAAAAACCAAAGGGGGAAGTGGAAAAAAATTGAAAGGGAAACGGGAAATATAGATTTGAAAGGAAACTTTCCATAAAAAGTGGATAAGAAGTATAATTTTTGAAGGAGGTAGGGTGGAGTTTCTCCTGTGAGTGATCTGATATGCCTACCAGACAAAACCACTTTCACTAGCAATCCAGAAAAAATTGAAGGCCAGACTGAAGGCTGGATAAATATTAACAACTCTGGTGGTAAAGGATATAACATACGTTCTCGGTACTTACTGAGGCTATCTTTCAATAAAACTAACCAGGTTCGCAAAGTACCATTAACGACAACCTGAGAAATACATTTGGCACAAACTGCCTGGTTAAGCTACGCCCCAACTGATCGTGTCGCTTTGCATAGGCTGTTACTTAAACATACAGAACGGCACCTCCTCCCCGACAATCGCGTTTGATGGCCCCAAGATGAAGTAACCCAGGCCCCGTAAGATACTCATCCGACCCTGTCAGGACCCCAAGATCTCAGGTGAAGACTAAATCACCCCAGAGCTTCGCACTCAAGAGGCGCCGTGTAGTCATTTGACTGAGCATGAAACCATACCTGGGCAAAATCCAGGCTAGCCCTGTCTGTCATCTTCGACTGTTTTTGTTTATCATATGAAAAATGTGGCCCAACTTCAAAATCTACTAAGAACCCTCTACCGTAAATTTTATGGTACAATTTTACCTCCCCACGTGTCACTTCGAAAGTTTGCACAAATCAACTAGTAGTTCCCTTGTATGTTGTTTTTCGGTTTTGTAAGCAATCGTTCAAGTCTGGAATTATCGTTAACGACAAGGAGAAGATAAGCAGTAATACGGCCATGCATGTTTAGTAGTAATTAACACTCTTGAAGTAACGAATTACGTAAATTTAGGGAAAGATTGGACGAATATAGATATTTTGGAAAGAACGGAATTATACCCGCAATTGTATTTCTATTTTAGGCAAAAATTGCCTCAATTAAAAATCAGTTTTTCCTTTTCTATTTAAATTCAGGTTGGTTGAGTCCTTTGAAAGAATTATAGATAATTGGAAAAACCAGTGTGTTTGCAAGGCTTCTGCTTGACATAAAATAATTTAAATGCTAAATGGCTTCTTGAGTTCGTATAGTTTTCTGAAAAATTGCATAATGTTGGAAAAGTTTATGTAAAATTTCCATCATTTTTCGGTTCTCCACGTGATATTAAAATGAGTTCTCCAAGTAAAGGTTAGCGGACAGCCAAACCAACTAAACGGTGAAGCGAGCATGCTCATTCCCTCTTTAACATGATCTTTAAGTCGAAATTCCAAAAATATATGAAACAAACCTTGATAAATGAATTCAAATGATCTAATCGGCTTTTTCAAATAAAGTGAATAAAAAACATCTTAGCCGCGGAGTAAGCTGTGAACATGGCACTTGTATGGAAGCGATTCCTTTTCCAACCTCTAAGTCTAAAAGATAAATTCTTGTTAGTCTTGACTTTAAGTGCACTTTAAGGCCTTCACAACCAGGGATATGACCTCAGACATATCATACATTTAGACAGGATCACGTGACCAACACGGTTGCCACTCAGAACAAATTTAGGCTTACCAAGATGGCCACCTTGCTAGTGTCGTTTATTTGGCAATGAATCTTCAATATTTCAGACGAAATACAAAACGAATGGAAGAACGTTATCACAGTCCTTCATTCCCTGTGTTGAACTTGACCTGAACTTGCATTATTACGAAAAAATTACAAGCGTCTCCCAAAATCTTTCGCTAGTCAACCACTTGAGCAAGTTCAAACGTTCACAAGACATGAGGACGGTATCCTTTTGGTTAGCGTAAACGGAGACGTACGTTGGCGACACTTTACGCATAGGATGCTAGTGCAGTATGCTCTATCCAAAGAAGTTCGTGGATACGACAAATCAGAATACATCTTACAGCCTTCTTTGTACCCAACAGTCGGTACATAAATAAAGGTATCGGGACCCAGAAGACAGTAACTTTGCGTAAAAGTTGGAACTGGTGTTTCAACTCTGTTTCAATTTGGAGTCAACGCGCTGTTAGGATTCTGTAAACTTAAAATCGTTCAGCTTTGCACAAGTATTGCCGTTTCGAGAGCTAGGAAGAAGGAATTACACTCTACATTGGAAGTATGCGTTAGATTCGTCTGCGAAACGGGTAACTAAGAGACTCTGTGTGTTGCGATAAAGCTTTGTCAGGGTCTGCTAGTCATCAGTCAGGTAAATTTCTTGACCAGCGTGAAACATATATCAAAAGTTTATTTTATATGATTTATGTTCTGCTTCTAGGATCATCAACCTTCAAGGTGAAACTTTCAGGGGTGAGCAGCCAAACGGAACGAACAAAGCACACGGAGTCACGTTTTAGTCTTGCTGTGTATTTTGATCCTTCGAAAGGCCCCATTTTGAATGATTTAGAAGGCGGAAGTTACGTCACAATATTTAATCATGCATACTTTGCCCCAGAGATCAGGTCGACCTAGAGTAACAAGAAAACAAAGGAACAACAGGGTACATGACGTACATAGTGTATGGGCTAAATCTTACCCCGACTTACAGCTGCAACCCTGTGCGTACGTATGTCATGTCCTTTCTCCGTAACCGTCCCCTGGGCGTCGGTTTACCAGTGACTTTTTGTCAAGAATCCCGCCCGTAACATGTGCGCGTTATAAAGGGGTGAACAACCTGCTCGACTTAGATATCTGCGTCACTTCCTGTCAGTTTTGGCGCGTATACTTCTCTGTCGGAAAAAAGCAATAAACCAACAGTCCCACACAACGCATGCAGTTGTGTATACAATAGTCATCTGTGGGCATACTGTTTGTAGTGAAACTACCTCTTTACAGGACCTGCATGAAATCATTCGGTGGGAGGTTTTAGCCTAAACAGGTTTTCGGTTTTTAATCAATCTTCTTCAGCCAAACCGTTTGTTTTAGTGAGGGTGAAAGAAAAGACACGGCTTAACAGTTTTGTTCACATTAAAAAGGCCAAAATAGGCAGCCAAAAGAGTTTGGCTGAAGAAGGAATTTATTAAAAACTGAAAGCTTCCAAGCTTGGTGCTGCTTCTCCATCTTTTTAGCCCGTAGTTGACTTTCGCCATTTACTTTATTCTTAATATATATATATATATATATATATATATATATATATGGATGCGTGTAGGCCCATAGTGCATGGCCCCTTTAATATTTTGGTGGAGGGGACGAAATCCCTTTCATACTTGCCATTTTCTGGATATTTACCGTAGTGCTGTTTCTAGTGGAGATCGGTACCCCGCAGTTTGCACAACATAGCATGCATTCTACTCAGGGGCGACTCTAAGAAATTTTGTTAGGGGGGGGGCAACGTTACGAAACATAATTTTTCAAAGGGGAATCCCCCTAACTCAGAACGACAGGTCATCCCTTACACAAACTGGCCACTGGTCAGATGTGTCACTACAGCTTTGACCGACTGTTTGGTGCGTTCATTTTCAATCAGCTAAAACGGTATACTATTAAAACAGGTGGAGAACGTTTTGCTTATAACGGGCCATTTTGGCAGTCATAAGAACAAGCAAGGAACTAGGAAAGAGCGCGCAAAGCGCGCCGAAAAAGTATTGTTTTGAAAGCACTTTATTTCTTTAATCATCGCACTACATTTAAAAGTTATTCAGATCTTTAAATTTAAACCCACTCAAGGGAGGGGGTCTAACACATGCAGTCTACGGGAACTGAGGCGGTGCGAACAAAATAAGTCTTTCATAGTTTTCCATGACTTTGGTGTATGTATAAAGACATGCTTTACAATGCATGCCATGATTGTGAAACCGGTGATGTGTAGTACCAGAAGCAGCATTTAGCCTGTACCGGGAAAATGGTACGGTAGATAAAATTGTAATAAATTGAATTTCAAGTGTAACTTACATTCACGAATTACCTCGGGGACAGGAGGTTCCCAACCCTTGGTTTAAAGCATTCTGGCAACTCAGTTCAACTTCCTGGTAAGACACGACTTTTGCCCCTCTAGTCAGCTAGTTCTTAATTGCGCTGTTTCTATACTGTATTGAACTGAACGCTGATTGGTCGTAACTTCAGAACTTTGAACTTAGTCATGTTTGATCAGACACTGATACAGCTTCGAATTAAAAATATTCTCTCATATTAAAATTAATCCTCACACACGCCTGGCATGTACGGCTTTGTAGAACTAATGAGCAACTTATTTCGCGATCATCGGTGGTCTTCAGTGATTTAACCAAATGGACGTTTGCATATTCACCTTATTAAAAACTTAAAAAAAATTGGCCCTATGAAAATACAATAAAACAAATATCATGGACAAACTTACAACTTACGTTCCGGCAATGTTTTTAGGAGACATTTTAGCAAAAGTAATTTCTTAGTACTCTACGTGCCAACTGATGATGGCTACCCTGTTTGGAGAGTGTGACATTTTATCATTTTTCTTTATCACTAACTGAAATCCTCCATTAGAGGAGATATATAAATACGAGCCTGAAAAAATTGAAATCATAATGACTCAAAATTAATGTACATAACCAGTGGTCAAATGACCCAGTAAACTTAGGTCGAATTCTGAACTAAAGACGAAATACATACTTGAAAATTATGGAAAATTTTGCTATAGTAATATGCACTACTTTATAAATAATATATCATATTTGTTAGAGAGGGATGAGTTCGTCTAAATTTAGAAATACCTTTATTTAAACCATCTCGAATTACATGTTTTTTTTATTTTTCGAGAGAAGATTTTGAAGACCATACTTTGCAAACTTTTTGGGGGGCACTTCCCCCCCCCCCGTGCCCCTATGGCGAGCCGCTTATGATTCTACACCGTTTCGATACACATAAATCAAGTACAGACCTCTGGCACTAATCAGCTAATGGGTAAAACTTAAACTTTGGGTGAGCAGGTGAGAGGCTATGTGTCACTGACCTCGTGAGAAGGCCTATACTGTCATATCTGCAGGAAAACTCGGTAAGAAATATTTTCGTTAGTATGCACTGTGGCAGTTCCAAGGGATTCTGGATGAGTGGGATTCCCCATGAGTGGTTTGAATTAACATTCCTTGTCAAATGATATTTTTCGCACCTTTCCTATGCGCTTGTCATTATTACTTCAAACAGTGTCAAATCGAGCTGCCTGTAGTCTGAGCTAAGATATATTAAATATAAATAAACCATTTGTGATGTTTGAATTCTCTTAAGCCTCGTGCATCTAATAGACAGTGTAAAGGCCGGTTCAAACTTCACTATACGCTATGAAGCTATATTAAAGTTGAGGGCTGTTCAGCTTTGAGTAATGTCCATAATGGACCCCCAAAGAACAAGGGATGAACATGTATGGTTCTTAAAAAAATTAACGATTGAAATTTTGGAAGTATAAAACGCCTTAATTCGTTCCAATGCACACATTTTTTAGATACCCCGTAGATTTTGTGGCTCAAATATTGGTTCTTCTTTCCCTAGAACCCCTGGACCCTCTCTACTTGCGCTTTTACCAGCTCCCTGCGGTGTGGGTGTCGCATTTCATTGGTGCCTGGTACCAGTGGCGCCGGCATGTATTGGGGCCGCGCGTAGTCCTCCCATCAATTTAAGAATAATTTATATTTCTTTTTTAAATAAGCCCAGAAGGCGGTTAGTTCCGCTTTCCACTAGAACCCCTGGACCCGCCCTGCAGTGCGCTTATACCAGCTCCCTGCGGTGTGGGTGTTGCATTTCATTAGTGCCTGGTACCAGTGGCGCCGGCACGGGAGGCATGTAATGGGGCCGCGCGTAGCCCTCCCATCAAATTAATAATTTATATATTTTTTTTTAAAATAAGCCCAAAAGGCGGTTAAGTCTTTAGACTCCTGAAGAAGGTGGGGCGACCCCATCTCGATAGTTCGCATTGGAAGGTGCTCATTTCGATCCTCGTTCAAAATGAGTAAACTATATAAGAGTTTTGAAAAGTTCTCTGTGGGTTCTTCAGTGGTGCCATTCGACAATTTCGATGGTAGTTAAAAGCTTTATCGAGGGGCTCATTGAGTTGATATTGATTGTTTTGGGACAAGTTCAAAGGATATAATTGCATGACGATGTTTCTAATTAGTGTCATACCTCATTTACCGATTCCTATTGTTATAAAAAATGTGAGCAAATGTATTTTTTGTGAACAGGGGTTGCACATATGATTAATACCTTATGGTTAAAAGTGTCTGGTCACGAATTTTTAACAAATGATTTTAATCATAAATTACTTTATCATTGCCATTTTAGTTGTATGTCGATGTGCAGAATCTCTTAGTTTGAATATTTACCATCAAGATGTGAGTTTAACTCAGCAAGTGTAACAAAATCACGAATTTTGTAAACCAACTCAATAAGCTCCTTCAAGTCTCTATTTTTTAATTACCCAGAGCTCCCAGGAGGCCTGTGAGTCCCAGGGGTGTCATGCCAAATGTCACTAAATACTAAATATCACTTAATAGCCAAATATTACTAGCTAATAGTAATAACTATCAATTTATCAGTTCAAGCATTTGCCAAAGTTAGTACCATTTTACATTGAGGCCACTTTCCAAAAACAGTAATTTTGTCAAGGGGAGGAGTTTCACCCCCTTCACTACAACACAACATACTTCCTTCACACCCGACAAAATAACGGTTCAACATGTGATCAGTTCGAAACTTTGCCAAAGATAGTACCATTTGCATCTAAGCTACCTTAAACGGCCAAACATTTCTGAAAAGGGCAGGAGACACCCTCCCCTTAAATTCCCCACCCCCCTCCCCACGACGACACCTCGGCACTAGTGACAAAGGAAAGTCCAGCCGGGTGTAAAGTTTCGTAGATATACAATCTTTACGACGATTTTCCGGGTTCAGTTAAGTTGGAGTATACGACATCAACTTCTGTGGTACCCACCCTGCTCCCCATTATTAAATCCTGGAGGCGCCATGACCGCACATCACTACACTGTCGACCCAAGAGTGGTGTTATGACTATCAAGATGGCCTTAAATATGAAAATTTTAAAGTTCCGCTCATCAATTCATCCTATTACAGGCATTATACATAAATAGATATGATGACCATATAGCAATAGCTTGTAACGAATGTGTGTATTAGTTTGTTCACATTCTTTTTGTTCACAAGATCCATAAATAGCCTATTAATGGTGGTAAAAAAAACGTTTCCCCTCATCAATTTTACAACCCACAGTAGGTATTGTACATGAATGAATTTGTTGACCAAATAGCAATAGCTCGTAGCTAATGTGCGAACACTCAGCTTGTTGACACTTTTCTTTGTTCACCACATCCATAAATATTTATTCAGGCGGCGCAACTTGCATATCTACACTAATAAGCTTCACAGCTGAGATTATTTGAACTGATGTAACGTTCAGTTTCTTGCATACCGCCTTTTCTTTTCTGGATACCTTAATTAAGCTGTCGAGTCGCGAGGAGAGACAACCGGCTCTTCTCCTTGAGGGAGGGCATTCCTTGGCCCTGCTTGACGTCATCCAGGTCGTTTCAAAGTCAAGTTAGTACCATGTAGGTACACAAATTTGTAAAGTTGTTTGCGTTTAATATTTATGTCGGGACGTATTTGCCTCTCGCTGTAACCAGATGAAGTGACAATGACATTATCCCCCAGAGGTTAATGTAAAGTAATTTTCTTTTCTCTTGAGTAAATGTTGACTGCATAAATGTTGCATGCTGTCATTGTTGTTTCTACTTGAGTGAGCCCTACCGATGCATGAAAAATTCGCATTTTGAACTAGGGTTGAATTGATTATCTGTATTCAGTCTCGATATCATCCGCCGATGTATCCCTTTTCCGTTCTTTATCGGTATCGGTAAAATTTATTCAGAAGACGATACTACCAACCGATATTTCTTGTTCTACACTTAATAAAAAAGTTACGATATTTTGGTATGTTTGACGGTAAGTCCCAACATTTTACCTCACATAAATGACACAACACTCAGTGGTTAGCGCTAAAGAGCATGTGGTTTCGTGTACGGTATATCATTTTTCAAATATCGGGACCGGATAGGTATCCGTCTGGTATTGAGAATTGAAGTCTCGCTCGGAATCGATTATATCGGCTACCTTTGCTACCGGTGCAACACTATTTTAAATGCTCACGTTCTTCACACAATTAAATTACATTGTCCGAAATTCGGTTTTCGGAAAATGCGGTATGAGGGGGGGGGGGAAGAGTGATCAGTGGTAGGAGGTGTTAATGTTAGTAATTTCTCCCCGCTCTAGATATGGTTAAGTACGATAGCAGGTTAGTAACAACTGTTCACCTTGTTTGACCCTTTCTCCCGTCTTATATTACAAGTCACTTTCGGTAGCCTCCCTCCCCCGCTCCCCAACTCTTTTCTTCTTATTCATCCACTCAGATTTCAAATGAGAGACGTTTCTCAAAACCATGTCACGACATTTTCTCATATTTGATACTCTCTTTTCCTTATTGACCCATTACGTTATATTTGGTTATGAGTTCCAGTATGCAGTGAATGTGAAGCCACCTTACCGCAAGCTTCCCATATTTTGCAGCCTTCTAGCTCGAAACACCCTTCACAAAAGGGTGTAAAACGTCCATAAAAATTTAGATTTTTCTGATCTAATAGTGATTTTGTTTCCTCCTGCCTAAAATCTACTATTCATTTCCAAACGCACAATGGGCGAAACGTTGCCTAATTGAATCGTTCGCTGCTTTTCTTTAAATCCGCATATCAGTGGTTGCTTAGCAACAGCACACGACATGAATGATTAATTTCCTTTTAAGTATAATCATGAAGCTCCGTGCAGCTATAATTTGTGCTCATAACTTTTTAGTCCGGTGATGACGTCATAGCGTGAAGTGCATGTGCCATGTATTATGTGATAAAGGTTTTCGCGCAACCTTTTAGTGAAATGTATTTCGTGGGAGTTAACCAAATTTTAAAATGGCAGCTCGTGAAGTTTTGATGAGCGCAGAATTACAGCATCAAGTATATCTCACTCCAGTAACGCTTCCAGATGACAGTGTGACTGCGTTGCGTACTCAGAAGACTGTCATATGTGCTCACTCGATAGATGGTCCCGGCCATCGACTGTTTCGTTGGCAAATATATAGAAATAAAACTACAATATTAGTCAAAAGAACGGTAGTGTGCTACAATATTTTACTGTCCAGCTCTTCTGTAATACGTATGTGTCCTATAAGGATGTAGGAGGAGGCAAATCGTTGAGTCCACATTATAGTACTGTGTACATCCGAGAAAATGAGGGATAGTATCTGGGACTGGGAGTCATACTCACACATGGCATTTAACACTAGCTCATACTAGCAGGCCAGCCGTGGGCAGTCAGACAAGGTAATAAAGGGGCGAAATACCTTACAAGGGAGAAATATTTTCGCGAGGCGGGACATGCTAAAACGCATTTAAGATAATGGTAATTTAAAATTTTCTTGGGACCAAAGTTTTCCCAGGAGGCACCGCCTCTGCCTTCCCTCCCCCGCTTTGACTAAGGGGTTGGCTCAGAACGTCTGTTTCTTTACCCCATCTTCCTTGAGATCTTTCTGAATGGTTTTTTGATCGGTGGTCTTTTCGTTGAAATGAATCTAAATTTCATGGTTTATGTAATATCAATTTATAGGAACTGGCAAGTCACTAGGTACTGACAAAGAACTGTTTTAACAAAAACAACCCAACAGTAAAGAAGAGGTCATGAACCGTAACTAAAGAACACACGTGATACAGTTTAATGATGCACCAGTATAATATAAACTGCTTTGGTTTGGACGTACTATGCAAAAAGCAACATCGTATTCTAAATCCATTCAACCATTGTTGATTAATAGCAAACTTTAACCATCGCTAAATGTACCCATGGAAACATGGGTACTGAGAGTATAAATAATGACGCTGCTCTATTGTTTATATTCATATTTCCCATGATTCTGTGGGTGCATTTAGCAATTCTTAAAGTCTGCTATACCGATGATCACTCTTTGACTACACGGTTGAACGAAGTCGCATTCTTCAGTAACTCGCTAATTGAGAAAAAAATGTTCTTTTGCTAGTAAAATGCCACAGAGGTCACGGTGGTTCTGGGAAGCATGTGATCATCTACGAGGCAAACACTTCATGTTTGTTCAATGCATTCTCCTTTTTAAGTGACGTCATCTAATTTTAATCGTGAGAACTAGGATATTGTCTCATTTTAGACAGTTAGATAAGATATTATTACCTACCAAGCAGGAGTCAACACAGGGTTGTTGAAAAAAGTCAAAGATGATCGTCTAAAGTTGAAAATGTTCCCAAATTTTCATACGTTTTTCGATAACTTCTGTTCATGTAATGATCAGCTGTAGAGGCTACTAGAACAGTAGACCTCGAAGTCTCGGCTTCAAGAAAGAAAAGGAAAATCTCTGTACATTTAAACAGCTACTCTGAACTGAAAAATGCAAAGTTAATTTCCAGTGGAATAGTCCCAGTTGACCCCTTTTTATAATGTGAGTGGCTCCTGAGAAAGTATACACAATGGTAATCTTGTTCGACTGTGCATTAGTCTAATCGAAATGTTAGTCACACACTTTCTATCAAATTTTCAAACTAGCAAGAACTCTTGTTGTTAGTAAGTTCCCGCCACTTAAAAACATTGTATTAAAATTTTGACTTTTCCCTTTGCACATGCGAATAACAATCAGTGCCGTACATACCACATCACAGTTGGCTTCACGTTTATAGTGTGAAGTCAGCACACAGGGCTCTATAATGCTCTATTATCAAGTTCTACGGATGATACAAAATTATACCTGCTAATTCAGTCCTGTTTACAGTACAGATTATATTCATGACGAATTCCACGTACAGGTATTATAATAAAATTGTTAATTTCAGTCATTTACATATGAAATTATTTATATTTATATAGAGATAAACCCCGTTTATTTGAATATTGTCCGATAACCGAAAAGTTCGGATAAACGGGTCTTTACAAACATCGTTAATGTGCAATGTCGGAGTGTAGCATGTACTCATTAAAAAGGTAAAATTAACTGCTGTTATGCTGTCTTTGTGTAATTATTTTGATTACATGGGTGAAATATAAATATTTGTTGAAGATTCAAACCAGTGTTTTTTACGACTGAACTTCTAAGGAGCCTTTTCATAATGAGCCTTTTCATAGCGAGCCTATACAGGCACTAAATGTCGGTTTTCTAGCGAAGTTGCCTTGCTTTGCTCAGCGTTAGGAAAGCATAAAGCCTACACACACACACACACACACACACACACACACAATACTTATGTTATGATGCAAAAAGCAACGGAACAGTTTCAAAAATATTTATGATACAAATGAGAATATGAGGTAAAAATATTATCTTTACAAAACAGGATATACGGTATAGCAAAAGGGAGATTTAAAGTGCTGAAGCCATGCTACTTAACAACACCGACTATCAAATCGCTACCTGTGTATATAAGCGCCATTGCCTACGAACGACGAGTTACTGTTTGTAGCCATGGGCACTCAAAATGGAATCCCGGTAATAGAAAAATAACGTCTGTCGCCCAATTTCCTAAAAGAGATTGGAATAAATGTGGCATTGGAGACTCTAGCCCCATTTGTTTTATTTCTCTTATTTTGCTTTCGACAAATTTAAATGTTCCATGTTTGTAACTCTAGAATTGTTAGGTTAAAGTTAAAGTTTCGCAAGTTCTTTAAGTGTTAATTAATAGGGATATTAGTTCCCTGTTTCTGTATGTCACTTGGTCTAATGCATTATGAATCAAACCATCGTGGAACTAAATCTGTAATTTCAGTATTTTCTCGACTGGACCATTTTCATGAAAACTCAACTTAACTTTGCGGATCGAACTTCGAAAACTCGGCAGCTTAAATGATTTATAGAAAAGTAATGGATCCCAAGCTAACATGTCACATACTGTTATACCTCCTAACATAACTTTATTGAGAGGTTAAGATGGACTGTTAGATACTGCGCCCACTTAATTAAGATTTAGCTAAGAACTGAACAAAAAGGAGCTCATCATCGAAGCACTTAATTTGCGAGTTTGAATGCGAGGACATAGAACAGCGAATAAGTAGCAAAATTTGTAAACGAGATAATACTCCTTGAAAATCATTAACGCAAACGTCGATGAGATTTATGGGCACGCTGACAAATGTTTCTCACTGTTTGAATGTTGGGGTTGTTGTATTAGGCTTCACATTTTTAAATACTGTTTACAAAATTGTCTTTAACAGCTCCCTAACTGGCCAAAATGAAGATAGCTAGTCATGTGACGCATAACTTTGAATAGTAGTATTTTTTTCATAAAATGTCTCAAACCGTTTATGAACTTAGTATTGACTGATTATTTTCAAGACCAAAGTGATTCACTCTTAAAAACCCGTAGTAAAGTAATAAGACCCTATGTTTCTCAATTGTGGTTCACAAGTATATTTCCCTTAAAAATATTCTTGCGGTAACATCGACTTATAAATGTTATTGTAATGATATACCTGACTTAGTTGAACTCATAAAAAACTACAAGAAGAGGTGGTCTGTTAGGTAAGGGAACAGTGTAGCAAATATTTTATTGGCATTTCACATTGTTGTAAACAACCCTCGCAGCCTCACGGACAGTGCAAGGAAAGTCTGAGGGATATTATACTTCCATCTAGTCACCTAACTTAACATTATAAATTGAATTTTAGGTACTGCCAATTTGGGAGTACAGTCTACAAGAACACTTTAGAATCGAGGGACTCAATAACCCCAAGTTGGCCATTGCCCGTTCTTTCTTGATTACGTTTTCCGTGCTTCCAAAGTTTAGTTTCGGTGTCTTTGCATATTAATTTCACTCATGTGTGTTATGCTGTGATCAAAACGTATTACGTCACATGTGAATGTTGATGTACAGGTCACCATCGAAGTACATTGATACGTCTTCCTATTTACGCAGTAAGGAGTGGTTTTACTGTAAGAGTTCGGAATTCCCGAATATTCAATTTTTTAATGGCTGTTCAACTAAGTAAAGTTACCTCGGAACAAGGTAAATACATGATGAACATCATCTTTTGTCTCAAATTCGGACCAGTTTTAAGTTTCCAAAACCTTAGCGCATATGCTCGTAATTTTTCTTTGTCCGTCTAATCTGTAATTAATTTCTCACCTTGTACTCTCGGCGCGTGAATTATCCTTATCCAGCTGGGTTCTACCGTCAGCAATAATCTTTTCTTATTCCGTGGAGATTAACCGACCTGTCGCTGACCCAAAATCACAGAGGTCGAATTTGCGTTATCCCACAAGTGCTCTAGGCTCGTCCACTTCTATTGTATTTTAATTTGATTAACCATCCTCAGGGTTATCATCATAAAACAAACCTTATAGAATTGTCCAGTTTTCTGCTTTTGCTATACGCCGATTCCACCTAGTTAGGCCAAGTATTATTTAATCATAAAGTAAGTCACAGCACAGATCCCCATCAATAAAAATTTGTATGAAAAAAGGTTGGTGAACAAAATTACAATTTAGGTATACATGGTGTGCCACATATACTGCCGCAGTAGCTTCTGAACAAGCACGTAATTTTCCTTGTACACAAAATAGTCTTAACAATAAGTTCATGCTGCTCGTTGCCTATTGGCTTGCATGGGTGAAAGGTTTACAATTGCCAAAGAAATGGGCTTAAAGGGAAATAATGTATTTGTTTTACAGAAAAGTTTCATATTTGTTAAGCAATATTAATAAATACAGAATTATAGACAATTCAATATAAGGCAGTACGGTAGCTTTCTTTTCAAGAAATAAGGCTTTCACAGGTAGCATTTCGCTTATTTATTGCACAAAAGTATTTTGTTCACCCAAACTTTAAAGAATTAAAATGATGTAACATCCGTTACTTCTGTAATGCATAATATTTTGAGGAGATAAAGCTATTGCTGGAGTAAATTGGTGAGACGGAATAATTTAATAATGATTTCAGATACTTTCTTTGCATGCCATGTTGGTGCATTTTAAACACAATATTTCCCTTTAACATGACACAGTCAAACATTTTGCCATGGCTACAAAGAGAAGAAAGGTGAGGTTTGTTCTTGTTTTTATTCAAAATGAACTCTTTATAAAACTCTTAAACAGTCTTTAAATCCGGGAGAAAAATCATTTTTAAATACCCTGTTACAGCCTCTATACGAAAACAAAAACATAAAGTTAGTAAAGATAATTCATCAAATTGCAATGAATACTTAAAGATGACAAGGAGATATGCGATGCCTTCCTATTCTAATTCATAGTAAAGTGTATTACATCACCTTCTGTTGAAGGCTTAAACTGAATAAAATCAGGAACTTGGGAAGCCTATTCGTAAGGACTGAAACTTGTGGGAGGCAAAGCCTGTAGCACAGAGTTAGTATAAGAGTGTTTCATAGTTATTTTGTAATAACTTTTTGTAGGATAAGAGTTGGTCCCTTTTAAATAAAAAATCCAAAATTCATTGAAAAAAATTATATTATTTGTAAAGAATACAAAAATATGTTGTTAGTCCTATTGGCTTGGTTAAAATGGTCAATAAAAGGTCCAGAAGCATCGACAACAGGTGAAAGTAAATATTCCGGGAAAGGACTGTGGACATGGTATAAGTAGGTGTGCAACCCCATTGGCTATGCTGACGATCATCCCCGATTAAGAGGCAGCTTTACTCGGGTGTCGCGTGGCCAGATTAGCATGCATTATATTTGTCTATAAAGAGCTGCAACGGGGACGTACACGTAATGATGTCATAACTATCATAGTTGATGGACAAAGTATTGTAAAAAGTAAAAAAATCATTACAATTCCTAAGGAAATATAGTATATATTGACCATTCTGTAGAAAGAAATCTTTATTTTACACGTACATATAATTAAGGAATAAATCGCATTTGGCGAACTATTATTGGTGAATAAACCGTCGAGACTCCAAATTTGACAAAA
>WURT03647516.1:0-19342 GCA_009936505.3 Holothuria glaberrima | reverse complement strand
TCTAGAAAAAGGTAAAGTTTTCTGATTTCCGGATCTGCCAGGTTGATTTCATGGGGGGGGGGGGGGTGGGGAAATATAGTGTACAATATCCCACCATCCAATTTCATGGGGGCGATATATCCCCCATCCCCCCAGGATCGCCGCCCGTGTCTAGGTATAACAGTATGATACAGCTTAAGGTAAATCGAACATTCGAACAATGTTTACACACCAAGTAAAAAGCAAAAAAATTAGAAGGGCTGACAGGAAATGTAAATTATGGGCACTTGTTTGATGTGGTCTTGTGCGTAAACAATTTAGGTTAGGAAGGTTTGTAAAGTTATTAAAGTTTCCACATTTTCGTAATAGACTTTCAACACTCAATTGCTTATATAGATACGTTAGAAGTATATGTGAAGAAATCACTAAGAAGCTAAGAAGACTGTCCACTTTCCCACTTTGAAAGAACGCAGTGGCTTATTGTACTTGTGAGCGATGGTTGTTGCATCCACTTCGGATCGGGTCATTACGTTTTGCCCTTGCGCAAAAAAGATTTTTAACACAATTATTTTGATGTTTCTCACTATCTCAAATCCCTGCACTTCTTCAAACATCAGAAATGAAAAGTCGAGTGAGTTGATGAGTATGTGAGTGCGTATGCGTGTATGAGAACCAAAACGTGTTGCCCTGATTCCAACACCGTACGTCAGATCAATTTGGGGTAGTGTACGACGTCATAGGTAAAATGGCAAATTGAATACATATTTTCTTTTGTTATTATTTACCTATTACTTTGTTAGGAAAAGTTTAAAAGCCACAAAACAGATACGAAAATTTCTAACGTTATGCTTTTTGGTTGCTAAGTGTGGAGTCAATTTTAAAATGTAGGTCAAAGGTCAGCTTTTCATTTATTATACGAAAACGCGGCTACTCCTTAATCGTACGTCAGATCATCGTTAACCTTGGTGGGTAGGTACCTTTCAATGTGAATATGTGCATGCATAGTTGACGACGTCATATGTCAAAGGTAACGTTCGCTGAATATTGTTTTTTTTTGTTATTATTTGCCTATTCATATGTTAGAAAAGAGTAGTAAAACCACATGATACGTGGCGGCCGTAAAAATTGAAACTGTCCTTTTGGTTGCTAAGGTGTAAGTTCAAAGTTGAAAATGTGGGAAAAAGATCAACTTTGACAAACTTTTTCGAAAAAAGCATTTCGCAACCTCCTCCTTAACCATTAATCCGATCATGTTGGTAGGGTCGGTACCCGATCAAAAAAACTTGAGCATGCATAGTTGATAACGCCATAGGCAAGGGCCTTATTTTCTAAATTTCGATTTTTTGTCATTGTTTGTAGATCGTATTTTAGAAAAGTAACAAAACAACGTGATATGCTAGGACTTATAAAATCATTTGTAAGTAATCCTTTTCGGTATGTATAATTAGAAAAGAGAAGTTTAACAGAAATTTCAGAGTAATTGAATATGTAGTTAAACAAGGATTAACCTAAAAACTATTGAAGACTGTAAACTATTCATGCACGAAAGAACAATTGAATTATTTAAAACTTTTCATCCATTCGGTTCGTGTATTTATTCTTTTTACTGTTTAAAGATGCATAGCTTAATGACATCTTATAACACAAATATGATTGAGAATATTAGTATTTACAATTTAATATAGGAAATGCAATTTAAATGTACACCTAGAAAATCTAGAATCTTTAATGTTTAAAATGTACTTGGTTACGGTCTGCTACTTACCTTCACAGGAGGTCCGTGGTTTGCAAATTTGGATACCATAAGTTAACGAATTTATGTTATATTTACGAGCAGGCCTGGCAACGTAATGTTCGTTAAATTTCCCTATGCTAAACTCACAGATCGTACAACGACAGAAATTATTTTGGAAGTGATGTGATCAACTAAAATTTCGCTTACCTCAAGAAGGTTGAATATTCCTGTAAAATTTAACTTTAATTTTAGTATGAAGAAGATTTGTAAGATACATATCATGATAGAGAGTACTACTTCCAAACATGCCGAGAAGGAGACTTTTTCTTAAGCTACAAAAATATTGAATTTCTCTACCATAGTTTAAATCACTCTTTTCAATCATCGTAGGAAAATGTCCATAGTGAACTGATAACATTTCGTAATAGCATTATTTTAATCTTTCTCCGCCTATAAAGGTTACTTGAATACTTAGTTGGTACTGTATACACTTCTCGACTTGCCTAAATCTTTCTTTTTACTAGTTTGTCGTATAACATTTAACATTTATGATTTGAGTTAATTATTTTGTGAATTCTGTTATTCATTTTGATAAGAATATTATTGTTATATTAATCTGTAAAATTATGTGCATGCGAAATCAATAAACTTAATATGAATCGTATTATTCACTGAAGTGACTTTGAAAGAATAAAGTAAAACTAGAACTGTAGTAAACGAGTATTTGCTTTGTATTCATTCTACGCATTCGTCCCGGATAAGGATCCGCTTAACCTTCATCAATTGCCAGTATGTTCACGTAATTGTTTCGTTTTAAAACTTTACTGTCACTAATGACTACTCCCGCCAGAAGTCCCAGATGCTTCGAGCATGTCTCCACTTGGGCGAGGTTCATGGTAGTTTGGCCCTTAGGCTGACTCTCTCTCTGGAAAGAGGTTCAAGATCCTGGAAGGTTGTATTTGTCCACAAAAATTGCATTGAGCCCAATCATTTTGCTTATTCCGTCCAATTTTAATCTACGAAAGCTTTAGTACCTCCCCAAGGCAGTTCGGGGATTGCTCCTTTCTGGAAGAAACTAGCTTTACACAGATTGGTAGAAAAATTGGATACCAGTACCATCATTTTCTCTACTTTATCCAGAATTCCATCCTTTGCTATGTACATTTACAATGGCGAATGATTTAGGGAAATCCATTGCGACGTTTATCGGTATAAAGTAATGGAATCTAATGTATATTAGGTAGGTGTATTGCCATACCTGCAGAAAGGCTACTTCCTAACCTTTCTTTCACCGAACCGTTTGTGAGCAAGACCCAAGTTCTCGCGTGGTCTTCGTTCTTGCTAAACTTTGTCTATGTTAGGCTAGCAAGCATGCATTCTGTGTTGCATAAGGTATCCCCATTAGTAAGATATCTGTTTTTCTCACAAACGGGAGAATCTCTAGGACTGCAAAGCATGTTGTAAGTCTGCTTAAGCTTGGGCATACTATCGAAGGTTTACCAATTCCAATAATGTGCATGTCCAGCACAGGGCAATTCGTTTTTGCTGATAATAGATTCTGTATTCAATTTTTAAGTTAACTTAGGTCACAAAAAGGTTTTAGGTTTAACATAACTTTTTCCAGAATCTAATATGGCCGCCAGAAACCCAAAATTGTCAGAAATAGCCCGGCTTCAAATTGAGGTAAGCGCCACCTCTAATGGTCATTAATCTACAACATTATTCAATTCCCTACCGTGTCTATAAACAGAAAGACTGATGTATATCTTCAGGGTGGGGGGTTTGGCGTGGGTAAACAGAAAAGGGTATGTGCCAAAAGGCATGGTGTTTAAAAATAAAATGAGTGGGGGTAGGGGCAAGTAAAAAGGTTGTTATTTAACATCCAACAACCTGACAGTAACAAACGGCCGGTCATATAATTGGCCAAAACAATTCCCATTGGACAGGTGTACAGAGTTTTAAATCACGTGACTAACTAGGAAAGTAATGGCCAAAAGGTCAAGAATATGACCTAAAAGTTGACACTGTCATTCTAAAAAGTAATTGTGCACAGTAAATCGGGTTGTTTGTCCTATTTTGACGGGAAAATATTTTATAGCATGTATTTAGATTAGTTTACGGGACTGGCTTTTACTCATGAATAGCCGTTGTCAACTGTATAGTCAACTAATTGAAAAATTGTTAATAATATCAAATTTTATAGCCCCGACTCAATGGCCAGTTTTTCAAAAAACAAATTAAGCTCAAGTTGTTCGACCGGGTAATCATCAGGTAAGAATCCTACACTGTCTATCTCAGCCTGCCCAATGTGAAAACGTGGACCCCTATGAAATAAAAATCTAGCAATTTTATTTTGCAATATTTGGAGCTTTTTTATTATCCTTGGAAATAGCGAAGTACTAGGAGGAGCAGGAATAATCAAAGTAACATTGAATCAGAGCTGAGCATTGTATCTTACGATTACTTTTGTTTAGAGAGTTGGAATGTCAAAATTTTAAGCGAGCACCAGCTTTCTTTAAAATGTCACAAAGAATGTGTTCACCTGATAGGGTCTCATCCAGCACAATTCCTAAGTATTTAACAGAATTAGAAGGTTAAATAAGATTCCCGTTACAATAGATAGGAAGGGGATGGATTTCTTTAACATGGCTTTGGATCCAAAAATGATAGATTCTGTTTTTCCCAAGTGAAGTGAGAGTTTGTTGTCCACCAACCACTCTCTAAGGACTGATGTTACTAGCACCTCTGTCCGAAACAATAAGGACACTGTCATCGGCTTATAGAAGTTTTCAATTAACACTTATAGGCATGTCATTAACAAAACAAAGAAACAAAAGGGGTTTACGTATACTGCTCTGAGGTACCCTGCAGGTAATAACAGTAGGGTCAGAGTTGACACCATTGACACTTACAAGTTGCCTCCTGCCCCAAGTAAGATTTGAACCAGTCAACATTAGAAAATCCTATAGCCCGAAGTTTAGAACAGAGGATGCTTTGATCTACAGTATCAAAAGCCCTCTGAAGGTCTATTAAGACCATTCTGGTATAGTTTCAGAACGGAGACTGACTGCGGATATAGTCACTTAAATGAACGAGACAAGTACGGTGGAGAAGCCACTCCTAAAGCCGGACCGAAAACCATATAGGATATTAATTTCCTTCAGGTACTGTTTCATCTGAGTGAAAATAGCTTTTTCGAGTAGTTTTGAGGCTACACTGGGAATACTAATGGGCCCATAATTTCTTACATCCAACTTACTTTTCTTTTTGAAAAAGGGCTTTACACGAGCAAACTTAAAATCAAGGGGAACAGTACTAGTTTCAATGGTTAAGTTGATCATATGAGTCAGTTGATCTTCTAAAACATCAGCTCTGTCTTTAATAAATCTGGCAGGGATCCCATCAAGACCAGTGCCTTTACTAATGTTCAAAGCACATATCTCGTTGTACACAAAATCAGTAAACACCTTACACAATTTGAAAGAATTAGAAACAACATTCATCTTGTTATAATAATTCTTGAAGGCGCTAGAATCAGAATCAAATTTGCCGGTGGCTTGAGGCAAGCCATTAACAAGAGAACTAGAAATTTTAGTGAAAAAATCTTTCATATAGTTAGCAACACCCTTTGGAGCAGAGCAAACCTCACCATCAAGTTGAGAACAATCTGTGCCTTATTGTCAGGTGTGGAGCTATAATCCAGGAATGTGAGATGTTGCCACAGCTTTCTGGGATAAGCTTTATCTTCGGCAATTTTATCAAGGAAGTATTTACTGTGAGCGTGCTTTACGTCCCTTGTACCTTGTTTCTGATTTTACTATAGGTTGAATAGAGATCTTTCTACGAGCTCTTTTGAATCTGTGTAAAAGCTGGTCCGGTAGCCTAATACTATCAAGAATCTCACTGGTTATCCATGGTGCAGTACTTTTCTTTAATGGGGGCAATGTTATAAATTTAACCAATAAAGATCCTTTTAAAAACGCACAAAGCTTTGTCCGCATAACTGCAATAAACTTCAGATCAGTCGGTGGTTGTAATAGCGGTCACTAAGCATTGTTTGCTGTAACGTTTAAGCGAGCGCACCTTAATGGTGTTGTGATGTGGCTAACTTGCTTTTTGTGAGCCGTTGGGCGAGTACAATACATAAGAAAACGATCGCTAAGGCCTATGATAATGGTACCAGACTGGGAAAGTTTGTTGTCATTATTGCAGAAAAAGTGGTCAGAAGAGAGGAACATGAATCAGTCACCCTGGTAGGTGAATCAATAACCTGTTCGCAAGCAAACGTTGATAACTAACAATTTCATTTATCATATAAAGGACCAGTTTTCTAAGAAAATCGATGTTCAAATCACCGAGTATGATAAATTCACAATCT
Organism: Holothuria glaberrima; assembly: GCA_009936505.3. Taxonomy (NCBI): domain Eukaryota; kingdom Metazoa; phylum Echinodermata; class Holothuroidea; order Aspidochirotida; family Holothuriidae; genus Holothuria; species Holothuria glaberrima. The sequence continues at coordinate 13,250 of WURT03647516.1, read as the reverse complement.
GCTTCTGATATGGGAAATAGTGACTTCAAGTGCACTGATGAAACTGTAGTCGTTGGGAGGGTGGTAGTAGGATACACACGGTTATTGGCCTGCTTTTAGGGAGTAAGATATCTACCCAAACAGCCTCAGCTTGATGGCATTTGAGGTCTAACCGGGAATTAAAGGCAACTTTGTTACTGACATAGCGACAAACACCCTCACCGTTCCTATTTATGTCGCGTCGGAGTACACTGTACCCTTCAATAGGAATTTCCGCATTTGTGAAAGAGTCGTCGAGCCAGGTCTCAGATAAGGCTATAATGGTCGCTTTGGTTCTTACGAAAAGTAATATCAACTCTGACGGAAAGTTTGGATATGAGAGACCGAACATCTAGATGGATAATTTGAAGTCCGTTTTGATTAAAACATTCAAACTACACATCAAGAGCTGTGGATGGTTTGGTCATTCTTCCATCGTCAGTATTAACAATATCGATATTCATACCATTCCCTTGTGGGTGGGAACTGGTATCACCAAAGGGGAGAGATTGCAATGTGCAGCAATTCAAAGAAAGTTAAAATTAGATCCATCTGTCACAAGGGCATCATAGTCAGCATCAGATATGGTATATGTGCACCTTATGTGAACCGACCTCTCACAGCCATCGCAGGGAACTGCTTTACTTTGGCCAGTAACGCCCTTACTGCAATGGAAAGAAAGATAATACAACACTCGTATCAAGGAATCTTCAAGCAGAAGACGGCCGTACTGCACAAAGGCATCTTCCTTTAGCGCATCTTGAAACGTACCAGAGGCTCTATAAAGTCAATTGATAAAGTTGATACTTAATTAAGAGGCTCTCCGAAATAAACGACTACACTTAAGATGATAGATTACTCAATTATTTGTGATATCAATCTTCTATTACTTTAAATACCGTATAAGATTTTTCTTTGTTTTATCGAAAGCCAATGCACCTTTTGCCGAAATGTGGTCACTGCCTTACCGCTATAGGGTTACTTGGCTATATAAGCCTTCTCCGTAGAACGTGCTATGCAAGGGAGCAGAAAACGCTTCAAGGTCGTAAAACATCTTTATTTCAAAGAAAGAAAAAGGTATTGTGATTTGTACAAGAAGGACTCCGAAAATTATTGCGAAATTGACTATCTCAAATTAAGTGAACAAATTTCAACATTTTATACCTCAGAAAGAGAGTAAGCCATAAAGATGAAATTTGTATGAATATAATTTATTTTCAAACTCTAAAATATATTGATTGATGACTTAACCCAATAAGGCTGATAAAAATCTAAAATAGTCGTTAAATAACCAAAAAAAGCTACCTCTTGAGTTTGCCTTTGCCAAACGTCTTCAGGTGTTTTATGAAATCTATGGGGTTTCACATTTAAACAAGTGCATTACAACTGCTGGGGATTCATGATGGCACTTTGCCATCTTTTAAACCTAATATAAACAACTAGGAATTCCATAATCAGAAAAGCCGTTTTGTATCTATACGTTTTGTTCCTGTCATTATAGTTTTTTGATAGTACATTTAAATGTCAGGATCCATTTATTTCCCTTAAATACAACCTGGAATGCCGCAAATCTCCTAAAAAGAGATATGTGTAGAAATATAACATAAAGTGGTGTAGAAACTAAACTTTTTCTTTTAAATCGAACAAGGCAGCCGGGAGAATCCTATATAATGTAAAAGGTCATATCGCCAGAAGGAGGTAGCCGAAATATGGGACGTCCGTGGCTGCCATAATAGATGTATGAAATGAAAATTGTCTTTGATGATTTCCAAATAACTAGATAATAAGTGAATCATTTACATTAAAGTTTTCAAATGCAGAAAAACTTAAAATCTAATCAAAGGCAATCCCCACATGATGAAAGTTGAAATAATTTAGAAACCAGTTTAGATTTCTGGCCGTCGTTTATGATTCTAAGCACATCTCGAGACGCCTAGAAGGTTTTTTTTCTACGAACGTGGCCGTGAACTAAGGTTACTGAAAATGCAAAATGATCTTTTTGTCCTTGCTAGGATTTGTATTTACCCAAGAGCAAAATTCTGATTCAGTGAATCGTTACCAGGCTGTTACGGATGCTAATGAAGCTGCACTGTTATAGTTGTGCAATCAGAAACACATTAAGAAGGTGCATGTGTAGAGTTCAGCCATGGTCGTAGAAGAGTGTCTTTTTAAAGGGTTACAGGAAGGAACCTGGTGGTACCAAGCAGTTCAAAATAACACCTACACGATATTGTACATTTTCTTGGTTAATATCACACAAAGCCCAGTCGTTGTGTTAAGGGGCACGAAAGGATCGCCAGCGAACCCAGTTTGAATCCTTCTACGACGAACAAAAACTCCCGAAAAATCCAGCTATCTTACAGAAATTACTGTATATTTCCACTTGAAGAAGATTCGACTTCAAGTTCCATCTGGAAAGAATTGTTCAACGCGTAACTCTAAATTTAGAATTTATCATGTCTGAAACCTTCCTTCCGACGAAATAAATGTAATGTGGCCAGAGTGTGCTAGAATTCGCTGTTCGAGACGGTTCTCGAAGATGGCTGTTGGGTTTAAAAGAAAAAAAAAACTTTCAATAATGAGACTGAGACATAGACCCAGCCTTATACCATTACAGCCAAACGTTATTCTCCATTGAGAGACAACAACATAGATCGGCCAGACGTATTACTACAGAGGCCACAGTTGCTCCTACCGTATACCTGTCTGCTTGTCCGAGAATAGCATTAACTACATACGCCAGTCTTGAACTGTTTAAAAGAGAGGAGTAATTATTCGCCAACGAGTTCTGCTGTTAATCTAATACCGCGACTTCGACTTCGCATTATCCGCCTAGTGTAAGAACCAAACCCACTACCGTACACGTTGCAACACCAGCCAAGACAAGAGACAGGTATATTAGCTAAGTAAATGGCTGTAAATAGGCCTAAGCTCAGTTTAAGAATTCAGTCATAGCTCTTTTTTTAGCTCTTTTCACTTTCACTGTTAGTCAAACCGTTTGTAATGTTAGATCCAGATCTTATTCGACAAAGATCTACATGGGCGCATCACCTTTAGAGACCATTTTGCGATGCATTTTAAGAGAGATAATACTGAAGCGGTTGATTAAAAAGTTGAAATTATAAAGGAAAACATTAAAGAGGTTTGTCTTACACGCAGGAAAACTTAGCAGCTACTTAGATGAGGTTTTACGGCTCAGTTTTTAACCAATTAGTTTGAGTCGGGCCGGCTACCGCATTTTTCCAGTTGTGGCTCACTGGCTTGTTTTCCCTATTCCATTGCTTATGGGCTGAGCACCAAGCACAATGGCAGTAGGTTCTCATTTTTAAAGTGTTTGGTATGACCCGGCCCGGAGCTGAACCCCCGACCTTCTGGCTGCAAGTCGGATGCTCTAGAAAAGTTAGCAGATTCATATTGCACGTCTGTGCTATGTCATGCACCGACAGTCCGACAGAAGTATTAATTGACTGAAAGCAAATTTTTAACAATTTTGTTAGATATAGTGAAATGAACCTAATTGTCAATTAATAACGGTAGTGTTTTAACAGGCTACTTGCGCACAGTTCTACCATTTACGCGTTACACGGTCCTGTTCAAGGACTACAGGCTAGCTTGTAGCAATAACTCTTGGTCTGAGTACCCACAGGGTGTTTCTTCTGTCACCAAGTAGGCCTATGGCTGTTAAACAATATCATGATAGAACGTAGCAGGACTATTCTTAGAAGAAAGAGCGATAAATAAATCTTGGCTAAATCAGGCTAAAATGAAATGACTCACCCTACCCCCCATAGGAAAATGAGGAGTGACATTTTTTTTAGTGGTAAAGGGCGTGTCAACGATTGTATTGATGGGGGAGGGGGGGGGGGCAAAATATGCCCTGAAACCATTTAAGCGGAGCGCCACCATAAGTTGGTGCGAAGTTTATGGAGAAAATTTTGACAAAAAATACCTCCAGGTTGCAGGAAATGGCACTTTCTGAGTATCTGAAGCTGCATTTAAACATTCCAAATTTTGATATCTCATTTTTAGGAAATTTTCAAGTGAGAAAATTCTGTACTATAAATTACATTTTTTAGAGAATTATTTTGAATTTCGAATAACTTTATGAGCCTTTTGTTGTATTTGTTTCAAAGGCGTAGGAAGCTGTTTTATCTCGTCGATTGGGTGGTAGTCGAACGTTATTGCGGACCGCCGTCCTGGGTAGGGGTTTAATGGGAGAGGTAGCCCCTCCCCCTTTGGAAATTTTTGGAATATTTGAGGGACCTTAGACGCAATTTAGTGTCATATTTTGCAAATTTTAAGGATCTTTCTTAGCGCTTTTCGTTTTTGCGATAATTCCAGCTGCTATACAAGTAGGCGGTCAAGAAAACCAACTTTTTCCATCTCGTTTCTTCATTTTAATCTCCTTGGAGAGAATGTACAAATTAATGAATAAATACTTACGCATTTGTCCCACTCATAAATTGCAGAAGTCAAGCACTTGTAAGGTGTACAAGTTACAGGTCCATTTGCGATCTCTGAAGTATTCAAATAGTATTTAAGCAACAGAGAAATGGCGCACGAAGCGAGCAGAAAAATACCGTTTTGAGGGTACTTTCTTAATCTTTAGTCTGCATAAGGTCTAGAAATGACGGTTCAGTCATATTAATTCACATGACCCAGTAAACCAAGACTGAATCAATTAGGTATTTAGTTGGTACCTCAGAAATAATATAACATATAAAGTATAACATTTGTGGTATGGAAGGTATAATTTCGTCCAATTGAAGAAAATTTTGTATTCATGTTGTACTGAATAACGTTATTTATTTGGAAGATTGGATACCATGTTATGTTTGAAGTTCTTTTTTCGGGGGGGGGCACTTGTCCCCGTGCCCATATGGCGAGCCGCTCATTGAAAAATTGGAAATGCTTTAGTACAGAGCCTGTAGCCTATGCAATTTGTGTCATAGTATGAAGTTTTCAGTTCGATTCGCGCCCAGTTTATACAAGATTCTCGCTCCATTTCGGTTACTCATCATCTCAAGACAATTATACACGCAATTATTTTGAAAAAAAAAGCCTTCCAGATAAATAGAAGTACGCTTTTAACCTCCTTCAAAAGAGACCGGTATTAAGAGCTAATCATAAGCAGGGCGTCACCAGGACATTGTGAATGGAGGGAGCAGGGGTGTACGGTCGTGTACCAAGTTAAGCCGGCTAAAGGGAAGAAAATGTCAACAGGAAAATGGTTCAGATGGAAGCCAGGGGGCGAACCCTACAAATTTTGAAACATTTTCAAAATTTTAGGCATAACAATGAAGTACTTAACTCTTTTCAAGGCCTTTAATAAGCAACGGCCACTGAAATCTCGATTTGGACTCGTTTTTTGTAAGTAGTTCGTGATTCGGACTTAAAGCCGGTAGAGTTGCTGATGCAGGGAACTGTGATACGAGAGAACGGATGATTGCAGAGGATGTATGTGGCTTTGGAACAGCATTATCACTCAAAGCGTCATACAAGAAGGGGGCCTAATTTTGCTAAGCAAAAGGGACGTCCGAAAAATACTGCATTTTCTGAAAAGTGCAGAGTCTAATACATTGAACAGGAGTTTGTTTTCCTTTACAAAGGAGTAGCATATATTTTCAAATTATGAACCAGATTTAGTTGGAGAAAGCCTGCCAGTGGGGATCAAATGGAGAGAAAATGTCCCCCAGGCTGAAGTAGCACCGTTTTCCTACTTTCCACTTATGTATGCTATCACAGTACGTACGGTATTTCGATTGTTGCGCATACGTAGTTACTTTTTGGCTCTCTTGCTTTGGGTAGCACTGCAAGTTTTAGCCTCGATTCATCTAAGTAATCGCTGTCCTGGGCACCGTGTGCACATGAGCTTCGTTCAGCTAAGTTTTACTAGTTAGTGAGGTGCATAATTTGTAGAATACGATCCAATATTTGAGTGTATAGTTCCTAGGTGAGTTTGGTCGGCTGCATATACAGCTCCTCAGCCACCGAGAGGTTTACACACGTGGTATTAGTATTATCAGCCCATAACATGTATTGATATTGCATGATGCAGCGTAACTTTGTCCTTGGTGTATACAGTATTACAACGACTGTAGTAAATACTGACCCTGACGGTACAGGGAACACAGAAGAAATTGAATGAAAGTACCTGAGTTTGTTCCATTCCTTTGGGCCTGCGTCGCTTCAGTGCCACCACTGTTTGCAGACCACTTTGAAAGCAACTGAATGATATCATGTTAGCTGTGGAGGATCCGAGAATTTTCTTTGGAAAACTTTTCACGCTGTACATGCATGACCAACATCAACCTCGGCCTCATTACAGTTAGGAACTTCGGTGTTAGGTCATCCTGAACACAAATGCGTCACTGTAGTTATGAATCTTCCCTACGTGTGGCGCTAGCGTGGCGATATAAACTTTAGCATCCAAAACGCTCTCCGTTCACATTCAGAGTATATTACATTGACTGGAGTGGTCCAAATCGGAGCAACATGCTTGGTACAGGGACCATCCTTATTGATGATGGTGAAATCCGATATAGCTGCTTACCGCACTGTGCGAACAACTACGCAGTTGGGGTATTAATTCTTGTCATTTAAATGACAAATTGAATTCTTGTCATCTGAGATATTTTCAGTTCTCCCAACTAAACAACTTGAAGCTCTGTGTAATGCTCGTCCTTGTGCAGACGCAAATTTATTGTATTGCTTAAGGGCATGTCTTGAGTGAGCATACAAGATTATAATGTGCAATCCAAACACTCTCTCTGAATTCTGTGGAATGTGAGCTACTCTGCATATTTGAATTTTCAAACGCCGCTGTCAATCTAAGAGCAGTCACTATCTGAGAATTTTGATACCCACACTAAAAATATTCTTTGGGTTAACAAGTGTATGTCTTTAAGTAAAACTATGAAAACTAGCTATGTTTTATTTTGTAGGAGGGATTCTGCTCTGATTAGTCACAAAGATAGGAATTATTAAAGAAAGGGGACAGAGAAATCCCAAAAAGAGCGCCAAGAGCGCCAAGAGCACCAAAGATTTTGAGGATTTTATAGAAGAATTCGCCCTCCTTGAGGAAAAAAATCAAAACAGGTTAACCGTCCGTCTGGTATAACATAGCCTACTCTATCTCATTCACTAAGGCTTCTCGACAAATTTGAAAGCTTTCTTTACAGAGTTTCGACATAAGCCCCTGTACAGTGGGCAGAAGGGTTTGATTACTTGGGAGTCCGGTAAGACAGTTTTACCCCAGGATTTCTGTCCCGGACACTTTTCCATCAGGGGAAAGTGTCCCGGACACCCGGAAAATACTCCTTTTACAGTGGCTCAGATGCAAAATGATACTATCTTTGGCAAATTTTTCTGAACTAATTATTTGTCAAAAAATGATTTAGGGGTGTGAGGGAGGGGCTTGGTGTCTTAGTGAAGGGGTTGAAACTCCTTCCCTTGGGAAATTTCGTTCAGGTAAGGAGGAGTAGTTGCAAAATGGTGCTATCTTTGGCAAAGTTTTGTGTATTTTTATGTATGTTATGAACTATTTTAAGTGTACCTGAAAACTTGGGGGGGGGGGTTAATTGTGTTGGCCAACCCCCTCGTCAAAAAGTGGAGGTGTTATACCCCCAGCCCCCTGTTTCTCCGCCCCTGGCCATGAGAACCGCAAAGGGCCTCCTGGAAGCTCTGGGGTAATTACAAGAACGGGGACTTTAGTATTATGCTTTTAACTAACATCCAAATAACACTTTAGGAGAAAACAACAAAAGAAGTAGTTCCACTCATTTTGAAAGAGAATCCAAATGTAAAACTTCTAATGAGGGAATGACCAAGAGGGAAATAAAAGCAAAACAAGGAGGTGTAGGGGATAAATAAATTGCTTTTTTCGTGCTGATTATTTTCCAAAATGCACGAATGACTTTTAAACAGACTTTTGCACTGATTAATCTTCGTCAAAGCATAAACATTGCACTACAAATGTTGCCCACAGTCAGGGGCGTAGCGAAGGTGTAATCTTTGAGGGGTGTAGAGATCATGCTTTGCCGACAGATCTGATGATGTGTAATACGAGCGTGAAGCGCGAGCTTTAGGGGGTGGGGTCCAGGGGAACGCCTTAGGACACTTGGTGGGGTCCAGGGGCAAAGCCCCGGTGGAGTCCAGGGGGCCAAGCCCCCGGAAGCTCTGAGGTTTTAGCATATTACTGGGTAAGAAATTAAGACCCAGGATAGCTATATTTGGTTCAAAATACAATCAATCAATGCAAAGATTCCTAATAGTTTGTGTTAGGCTTTTGCTCCCGTTATGCTATCATACTTTAGGAGCTGAACCTGAAGTTCGGAATTTGAACACAGGCTATGTGTTCCAGCTTTGAACAATAGACTCGTCAGGCGTTCAAATACGATAAATGTTCAAAATAGGCAAGTATGCTTCGAACGCCACGATGCATTCCAGTGGCGAACCAAGGGTTTCTCTTCAGAAGGCCATGGAATATGTCTAAGGGGAGGGAGTGTCCACGTCCCCTCTGAAAATTTTTAAAAAATTAGGTGTCCTTATATGCAGTCTCGTGCCACATATGCTACATGTTGAAGTAGAATTTGTTTAAAAAAATTACGTATTTTTAGAAACTAAATAAAACAGTGGCATCAGTGGTGATGACAAAAGTGAGGTATAATGTCCGTTAAGTGTGTGTTTTCAAGAATGTCTCATGCAGTGTCTTAACTAGGATATTTTCTCAATGCGACATTTTACTGATCTGTGGCTTGGAGGAGGGGTCTAAGGGGAGGTTTGAAAAGGTGCCTAGATGGCAAACGGTGCAATATTTCAGTGTATTTCTGCCCTTATGAGGAGCCAAAAAATCTTAGTGACAAATATTTTACTACGTAAAAATATTGCGCCTCGGACGTTATGCACGGAATCAGTCTACTTTCTGAACTTTGAGATGAAAGTGGGGCTCGGAGGTTAAAATTAAGGCTGGCAGCAAGGAACTGGCAAAATTATTCTGGTGAGGCTGCTTCTAACATAATTTACACTCGCATAGAATTTGCTTGTCAGATTTTCTTGTGCGACGTTTGTCGCCGTAAATGCGACATTGCCGCAAAAATAGGGCTATGACCCGAAATAGCGAGCCTATACGGAAGACTTAAATTCCCTTGCTTTCCCCGAGTTGCCGACGGACTCGGTCACGGACCCCATTGCACCGACGACCGTTGATACGGCCGTCACATGCATGATGAATTTGCCGACGGGCCTTCAACTTGAATGGGCCAATAATATGAAGAGCCGAAAATCGAAATAGCCGATAACAGTCTGTCCGCGCGTTCCCGTTCTCTCTTTCTCTTTTTTTGCTACTCTTTCTTCTCTTTCCATTCTCCGTCTTCTTTTTCTCTTCGTTCCTTCCTTTCCCTTTCCTTTCTCCCTTTCTTCTCTCTTTTCCTCCTCTCCTCTTTCCCTTCCCCTCTCCCCTTTTTGCCGACAGACCGAAAAATTGCCGACGTTGACCAAATATTGGGGGTGTGTGATACCTCAACGCCCCCGATCGCTACGGCCCTGGCCATATTACAAGATTACCACGAAATTGCGTCTTGATGGTAACTTGTCGTTGGATGTAAAGTTTTCGGAAAGTATTTCTCGCAAGAACAATTCCGTCCATTAAAGTTCTAATAATGACCACAAGGCATGGAATGTAAATCGTAGCAATTGCGAGAGAAATGCGCTGAAATTTTGCATATTAAGAATTGTTTTGAAACTCGTAGGCGTACCTTTGAACAAATACGTTTGGAATGGTATTTGAAAAATATAATTTGAAGGTTGGACAGGGCAGATCGCCTGATATTTTGATAGTATTGGAAGGGATTGTAATAGAAAATGAATAGAAATCCCGAACGCTGTACATTGCATAAAATTTCAGCCTTAACCACAAAAATAGTCACTGCGATTCAGCGTCTACCAGCACGTACGGAAACCAGCGGGATTTTTTACTGAGTCATGACTTGAGATGCTATCTTCCACAATTCAATTGATTCCGTAGGCTATTTCTAAGTAGTAAATGATTTGTCTCGAGCTCAAAGGGGGTTTTCGCACAATTCTAGACCCCAGTTCGGTAGAAAATGTGCCTAAAATTTCCTCTTCGTACCATGTTCGGCTGACACTCTGTTCCTGTATTATTCCTTACTTTTTTATTTCCCTTCCTCCTTTCCTATCTTTTTTTCATTTTGCCAACTGATTGAATCTTTGCACTGGATAATGTATCATGAACAAAAATATACCTACCCCGGGACTTTTTTTTTACCCAGAAAGATGCTAAAACCTCAGAGCTTCCGGGGGCTTCTCCCCCTGGGCCCCACCGTTAAAGCTCATGCTTCGCTTTCGTTTTACGCATTACCAGATCTGTCGGCAAAACGGGATCTACCCCCCCCCAAAGATTACACCTTCGCTACGCCCCTGTGTGGAATGTGTGCTACTCTGCATATTCTGAATTTTCAAATATGCTAAGAGTGTGCATACCAAAATACGTTACTGTATGCTAAAATAACCTTGCGAATGTCAAAACAATTGAAGTTTGATAGACTGAGAGCAGGGACCTGTTAAAAATGTGGTCGTTCAACTGGCACTACATCTAATACTTTCACTGCTTTGGATTTGTTTAGCTCCCGAAACAACATCTCTGTCAACTTATAGGCGTTTCTGTCTATTCAGTCTCGTTTAAATACAAACAAAATGGCGTTTAGTTCCTTTTTAGCTTCTCTTATAATAACATTATAAAACTTAGCTGTATTTTCAGGATGACTGTCAGGAAGTCCTGGAACATCAGTGTATACGCAACTACCATCGAAATTCGCTAGTTCTTTAACGTCACGAGTACATGATTCGCTGCCCGTGCTGGTCAGAAAACGTTCTTCACCTTCTCCATTTCCTATCGTTGATTTGCCAACACCTGACCTTCCAACGGACATGATTCGGGGAATCCCCATTTTGGCATATGGTATCTGAAGAACATAAGACACAATACAACTACTACACACACTTAGTATGGGTTTTTATTGGTTAAAATTATCTAGGAGGATATTTTCCGGGTTGGGAATTGCCTGGTTGGGATAAATTTATGACAGAGCCGGAATTGTTCTGGGGGAGCTGTGCAATCGGACTGTCTCCTGGTGGGACTCGGAAGAAAGCTGTCCTTTCACGATTATAGGCACGCTTCCTTTTACTCTAATATATTACTGCGTACAGTTTCAATTGCTCCCTGTCCCGGTTTCCTTCATTTAAAGTTCAGCTGGTATAAGCCTAATGCCACGACGTCACTCGAAGTCATCATGTTGAGGACTATATACAACTATGCACGCAGACATTAAACTTTGCCGTGCGCGTAGTAGACTCACGAGCGTATCTAACAGGTACACAAATCAGCTGTCTGCATTTGCTGGTGCAACTTGAAATAATACAAGATTGGCTGCAACGTGACGTCATATGCATAAGTCTGGGTCGGTCGGCCATCCGGGTCTTTCCGACGTACCCTAGCAACTGGAGTGAAAATAACTTACTACAGTATGACCATATGGGAATACTTTACGCGCTACACTGCTGGAGTGAAAACAATATTTGGACAGTCCGGGAGAAACCCTCGAAGGAGGGTGTACTAAAAACCCTCCTTCGAGGGTTTTTGTGCACATGGGGACCGCCATTATCTACAATGCACCTCCCCGCCCCATACATATACTGTGTGCCAAGGGGGATTTTTTGCTCACAGTGGAAATTTACAAAAAAAAAGACGATGTAACGGCTGGTTTGTGTACCGGTCGAATAAACGACCAAAACGACGTTGTCTGACGACAGTGCCTAAGATCTATTAAAAACGGGCAGTAAGTAGGGAAGTTGTGCGAACGTTTTCATTTAGCCATGACCAGCAGCCATTAAAGTGCGAGGCAATGACATGTATATAGCTCTGTGTATGAACTACTTTTGCCTACATCAAGCTAATAAGTATAAATGAGACTACCTTCATTTAATTGAATCCTCACCGTTTGGATCATGATGGTTTTCAAGCGCAAGAACTCAGTATTAGATCACAAACTTACAAATATTTTCATGTTAAAGGTTTTTTGAAAAAACGTTAATTTTTTTTACCTTCAAAGGCAAATCGTGGAATGCAAGGTCAAAATCATGACCTTAAGTATCAAAATTAGTAGATAAATTGTCAAAATAATGGTCATTGTAGCCACCACTGTAACTTTGAAAAACGCAAAAGGTGGCACTGGCAAATTTCTTCCTGCAAAAAGTCATATTGCACACTATTTTTAAAGGTAATAGTTTCTGATTCTCGTGGGCTTAAGAAACAAAATTTGAGGTTTTAAAACCATTAATTAGAAGTTGTCCTTGACGTCATTACGAAGTATTGATGGTTTCACTTTACAAAAAAGGGTCAAAGAATTTGGCTTTTTGGATTTAAAATATTTCTGCAATGTGCATTCAAGGATTTCGGTGTATTCTCTCTTAATACGTTGCACACCCCTAAATATCCACCAGCCTATAAAGACTTTTTTTATAAGACTTACCTCTTGGGAATTTACTAATAAATTTGTATAGATGTGAACGTCGAAGAAATCTTCAACTTCCAACAACTATTGTCGGCGGAAAAAGGTCATCCCAAGCACACAGAAGAGTTTAACTTTATGTGTTTTCGGGATTTAGTCAAAAGAACATAATAGTGTTGCTAAGGCAGGGAGGATATATACATCGGGGCAACTTTTGGCAGTCTTCCTCTTCTTCGTCGTCGTGATAATGCTTGTCATCTTCTTTCTAGTCGTAATCGTTGTCAAAGTCATCATTATCTCTCATCCATTATCAATGAAAGGTAACAACTTACAACGATGAAGAGGAGATGTTTTGGATTGTACGGTGGTAGATGTTGCAGTCGCAGTAGTACAATCAGAAGATGAGTTGGAAGAAGATTGAAGAAATAGGTACTGTAGCTAACAGCTATAATTTACAATTACAGTAAAGCGACACAGTTTTAATTGGCATGAAATGCCTTTCTTACTCGCAGTACAATTGTACAAGGGAGTTTAAGGACCGTTATCCAGTATAATATGGGATGCTCAGCCTTCAGATCTCAGATGGGGACTCAGCAGCCATTTTGTGTGGAGGCAAAAGACGTTTGCGCGCTGTTGAGCTTACATTGAAACACGTACAAATTACACCTATTTTTCGTGTTCAAAAACATGTCACAATCTTTTCAT
>WURT03647505.1:0-19342 GCA_009936505.3 Holothuria glaberrima | reverse complement strand
AAGTTGATAAATTCGACTCGAGGGAGACAGAGCTCAGACCCTCAGTTTGGTGTTGCCATTCTTGGGCTTAATATACTAGAGTTGGACGTACTCGGCAGATAAGGAGTCCTGTGTAAACTTGCTCATAATCGGATTCTAGTCGTACACATGGGCGGCGATCCGTTTTTAAGTTGGGGGAGGGGGTATAGTCAGTGACACTTTCTAAGCGGAGCACCACCATTGGTTGGCGCGGAGCTTTCAAAGAAAATTTTGGCCAAAAATTACCCCCAGATCACCGGAAATGGCCCTTTCCAGCGTTTGCAACGTGACACTATGACAACAAGTATTTCCAAACATTTTGCAAGGGGGGGGGGGAAACCCTCTCCTCCCCTTAGACCCCTCGCCCAGGACGGCCATCACTCCTCCACAAGCCATCGTCAACCCCCCCCCCCACACTTACAGTAAAATCTGGATCCGCCCCTGTCACGATACCTGTAACTGACACCACAGTGCTTCTTAGAAATAAAGGGGGGTGGGGTTAATCGAAATTTTACAGGCATCTTTTAGGAATGTTCCTGGTCCGTGGTTCGTCCTTGTTCAGTGGGCGGTGCTTATGTAAAAGCTAAAATGTTAAATTATTGTGCTTTCAACTAACTTTTTAGGTACCTTATAGTTAAGACTTAGAATAATATTTCACTTCCCATCAATATCATATTAATGTACTTTCCTCATGCCTATTCCTTCGTCCTTATTCCGGACACACACAGAAAACGAACAATCCTTGTTACGTTCAGTGGCCACAAAAACATGTAAAAATTGAGGCGGCGAGCTCGTCAGATGCGTGGAAGGCAATACGTAAGGATGAACACCGTATATATAATTTCAAGACCCGGGAGTGTGTGGGAAGAATCGCAAGGAATACGAACTATGCAAACAGGGATATAGATGGTACTGAACTTTCTCAGGGCTCTGACTAAAGCTGATATTGGGCTCGGGTGGTGGTAATCGGTGACTAGTCAGCTGACAGATTTACTTATACCTTCAGCGCTGCTGCCGTCACTACTCTAATTAAACAACCGAGCTTCAGCTTTATCACGTCCCGGAACATTTAAATTGGAGTAAAAAGTGGAAGATATTTTGAGGATAATGTAAAATTGCGGCTCATGACTTACGTTACCCCACTCGACACAGGGTTTCAGAACTTTGCACTCGAGGGTGGGGAAAAATAGCCATTTCCTCGACCAATCGTTAGTCCTTTCATATTACCGATCCCCTGACTTGGCATAAGAGATGGAGGTCATGGCCTCTGCTCCTTCGCTTCCTTTGTGCAAATCACCTCTAGCTACCTTCACAGTCTGCTGTTACTTCCCTTTCCTAAAATGTGACCACCACTTTTGTATCTTTATCTCACAGAGGTTCAGATTGCTATGCAGAGAGTCGGCATTTGTGGTTCAGACATGGACTTCAAGAAGCACGGTGGAATAGGTGATTACGTCATAAAGAGTCCCATCATCCTAGGTCACGAGTCTAGTGGCATTGTCTCCGCCGTCGGAACAGAAGTAAAACATCTCAAAGTCGGTGAGTTTTCGTCTGTAATATTTCAAAATGGATACTTGCATTTAGGGGGAGGGGTCATGGTGTGTATCTGTTTGTCTCGATAACTTGTGCTGCCATCTTTCTCCTAATGGATGGTTGATTCATATGCATCATTGATTAACGAGGGTCCTTGGATGGCAGAGTGGTTTTACGCTTCCTTCGGAAAAGATGTTTCACTAGGGCATTGATTCGAATCCTGCTCAAGGTACTTGGTTTTTCGCCGGGCACCCCGCCTTTCCTCCCTAATGGCACGGTTTTCCATCAAATTTGATACGTTGCCACGCCAACGAGCTCAGTTACGCGACGGACTAAGGCCCCCTCGGCAATGAGGTGACTGTAGGTGGCTCTGCTCTGTTTTGTGTTTCTCGTTTAATGACCATCCAATAGCGTCATAAAAAGCATTCAAGAAGGTCAGTTCCCCTTTTCGAGTGTAGGGCTTGCAAACCCACGCACACACCCAATCCAGACTGCATATAGGCTATAGTCCGATTCATACTTCAGTATAGCGTTATAAAACTATGAAAGTTGAAAACTGTTCAACCAAGCCTGGAGACAAGGGGGGGGGACAGAAAAATTCAAACTTACCATTGCCTCAATGTAGTTTAGTACGTCCCCCCCTAAGAAATATTTGTCCCTCCCATTGGAAACAATGTCGCCCCATCCCTTCAGTACCTTGTCTGGCTACGGGGCTGTGTTCATCTTTGGATAATGTCCGTGATTGGAAGAGCAAGGCTGCGTTCTGTTGTCTTGTAGAGCAAATTATGCTTGTGGCTGAAGGGTAATGATACAAGAATGGGAATGTCTTACCTTGGACGAGGTTTATTTAAGTTTTTTCAGTACCTCCTATAGATTTGTCCTGAGTTGAGAGTTCATTGTTCACTTATACTGATATAATACTTATAATATTTAAGGCTCATTCTCCTCATCCAACATGTCAGCTATACCAACCGAAACCGTCCTCGCAGTATGATCCTTTGTTCGTGGTGCCCACCTTTTGAGGGAAGTTTAAATTTATAGTGGGGTTTCACCGACGTCACGTGACAGCGTGTCTGGTTTTAATGGGCAAGATCGCGCGTCTCTTTGGCTTTGACGGGCACGCGTCCATTGTGTCACAGTAGTGTTTGTGGTTATGCTGTGCGCGTGTGCTGAGAATACGCTTACTGCGTGTGTTTTACCCTTTAGTGCCTGGGGGTCCCACGCACGTGACCTCACATGAAATCCCTCATTCATTGTTCACAAACAAAGACGTCACTGCGTGTCGGTAAAAGAGTTTATATGGCACGTTTACACTGTCGTCACAATGCAAAGTAGATTCCAATTCGTCTACTTCGCACAAGCGTTTACACGCGCAACACCTAACATGCACGGATGTGTTCTTGCGCATGCTCTATGCCAACCAAAGCCAACCAGTGACGTAACCGTGAACAGCCTAATACCAAACAAGTTGTCCTTACAAAGTGTCACCGTGAGGCAGAGTGGTTTGCGTTGTGACCATTGACTTACCCTTACATAGTATTAATAGATTAACTCGATGGTTACACACCTGTCTTCTATTTACAAGTGCATGGGTTTCAGTAGTGCTCGAAGTACGTGAGTTTTTTTCCCGTAATCACGGTTTCCCTCTCTCTCAACCTTATTTGCCACTAGAAGTTGTTTGCCAACAACAAAAATTATCGTGCTGGCTCTTTGGACAGAAACCCTGTGTTTTAAGGCTATGTTAAGAAGGCTTTAACACATTCATTGTTTGTGTTGTTGGGTAAGAGGATGGGGTGGGAATGCATTCGAGGCGGTATGTATAGAGAATACTGAAAATGCTACTCAAGATTCGGGATTGGGCAAGGTGGTGCCAGGATTTGCCCGATAGTAAGGCCAACCTCCACAACGAGGGGAACGGGGGCAGCAACCCCAAGCCTAGTCTTATGTTAAGACGACGGTAGTGCCCTTCTTTCAGTTACTTACTGTAGCCTGTATTTCCAAAAACTCATACATACAGCGCGCCCTCACTACGATATCCGATTGTCACTGTTCACCATCGGACGCAATCAGAGGATATGCAGTTCAGAGGATATGCAGTTCAGAGGATACGGATATACATTTCAGATGAGAGCATTATGAATAGCGCCACCAACAGAAAAATATATACTTGTGTTGAGTGAGTGTACATGGATGTGTGGGGCCCGGAAGGAAGGGTAAAGATTCACTAAGTCTTGACCAAGACTACCCGAAGCCCCGAAACGGCAACGGGTTGCCGGGAGGAGGACATTGCCAAATCGGCGCACCGAAAAGTTTGGGTAATACTTTGAAAAATTGAAAGTTTGGGATTTTTATTGAAGGAAATTAGTAGGGTTTTTAATCGAGGAAAGTATGTAAATTTTTTTTAGTTTTACTGAAGAGTCTGCCCTCATTGGGAGCAAATACAAGTAGGTTGTGTGTGCGACTGGTCTCTGTCAGGGACTTCATTCTTTATCATACCCAGTAAGGTTTCCAGACTAAGTTAGAACATTTACCGACGGGAAGGGTTGAGAGCAACCTTCTCCGACGGGGACCATTGACCCCTCTGACCATTTCCCGCCTGGTGAAATTATATACCTGTATTATCGTCTGATTGTACTGGTTCATGTATGGAATGCTTTCTGATGCACTTCACCGGACTATGTAAAGGTTTCTCTTCATTCCTTATATACAGGTGACCGAGTAGCCATTGAGCCGGGCGTTCCGTGTCGGAAGTGCAAGCTTTGTAAGCGAGGCCGGTATAATCTGTGCCCTGACAGTGTAGTCATATCTGTCCCGCCAGTTGACGGATCGCTTCGCCAGTACCATTGCCACCCGGCAGACTTCTGTTTCAAGTATGTAAGATAAGATTAGTCCACAGTCTGGTGACACAGTATTTGGGTCGCTTTGAGGCTTCTCAAACTAAGTCAGCAATATATGCCATATGCAAAATTGGGTCACCACATTTTCAAAAAATGGTCTTTATCTTTCTCAAATTCACATATACGGCCTACTCGTATAGGTAATTGATCTCTATGGATCATTAATAAGACCCTTCATTCTTAGCATACTTGCACTTAGTGTCCAAGAAATGTCAAAAATTTTTGATTTATACCAGCGATCCTGTTTTGTTTTTTGGAAGTCTATCAAGCTGCTTAATCTTGTTACTAGAACGTTCACACTATTATATGCTAAATTGTACGCACTGCTGTTAGATTGTGACATATAGCTGTGGTTACGTTCATGCATGTGCATATAGGCCTACGCGTACATGTAACGACAATCACTACAATCACGGCAGTAATAATGCACGCAGACGCATGTTACTCTGACAGTGACATGCGGAAACACTTTGAACGTGAATTCAGGGAATAAAGTGTACGTGAAAACTAGGCCTAGGTACCCGGGTAAGATAAGATCGGCTCTATGAAACCCCACAAAGGGTAATTTAATGATCCTACAAAACAGTAAGATGTAATAAAACGGCTGAAAAATTCCAAAACAGGTGGATTCATAGTACAATCCTGAAACAATAAAATCGATCAAATCAGGAAACAGCAAATGTTTATAAACACGGTCCCAATAATTCAAGCTCCTGTGAGGGAAAATGAATTCTGTTGTCATATTGTTGTAATCAGGGGCGTAACTGAAAAATAAAACAATAGAAAAGAAGTAAACATAATTTTTATGGCCAAAATGAGCGATCCCCCTCCTCCCATCTAAATCTTTGTTGTTTTCAAAAGGTGGCGCACTTCGTATTCACGAAGCTGTAATCAGGAAGTTGCTACAGATTTTGCCTGCGATATATGTTGGAAAGCGAAATATATCCAAAGTAAAATATGAATCCGCAGTATTCAATGACAGAACCAGCGATTATTTACCTTTCTTTTTTCAACATGAAGTCACAGGGCATTGACTGATTTCGTAGGGCAAAAATACCTTCACCCCCAATAAATCCTATTGAGTTACGCCCACATGGTTACGCCCCTGGTTGTAATGGAGGTCCCGAAACAAAATTATGATCAAATAATATTAGTTCACTGCTCAGGTAATACCATAGTAACTCCGTGGTAATACTAATCCTAATTCTAACGTTCACGAAAGTATTTTCCAGCAATACAAAAATGGCAGCTACTACTCATTTTTTCAAATCGGAAATATTGAGTTACCATCTAACTATGGGCAAATCTCAATGCTACAGTGTTTCTCGAAAATTTTAGATAAAACTTGTGTAGCCCACAACCGACTTATTTATTGCATATAAACCAAAATACCTTCCTTTGTCCATTTTGAGGCAATCGATATCTATGGGTTAGTAATAAACAATGTACCCTAGATTTATATCTTAATCTTTTAAAAGTTTTTGACCACGTTTTTATGTATACGCTCCCTCTCCCTCATATGGTATTGAGGAATTACATTTGGTTCTGTACCTCAGCACTATGCGCATGACAATGACATTGTCTCGGCTGTAGTAATTATGTAGCATGTGGCGTTCTTCGGAGCTCTCTCCTAGGCTCTGTATATTCTTAATTCAATTTCATGATCTCGATTCATGGTCAAAATCCTAAAGTTTTGTTTGCTTGTTAATGTTGTAGTATTTCGTTTCAACCAGAAGACTCAATGGATTCTGCACAAGTTTTTTACAGAGAAGTAGAAATTGTTCAATTTAAACAAATTATCTCTTAACACCAGACGGCCAATTATATATTTTTTATCCTCACCAATTCTGCAACAAAATAGACCTTATGCATATGACGTCACATAACAGAAAGTGCACCCCAATAAGGGAAAGGCGTATCATTGCAACTTACCCGGCAAATGCAAACAGCTGATTCGTTCATCGGTCGGATACGCGCGTAGTCTTCTACGGGCGCTCGTAAAATTTTCGTCGTAGGTGTAGTGTGCTTCACTCTTTTTGCCGCCAAAATAACGTCGCGTGACGTCATTGCTTAAGGTCTATTAGATATCTATTGATAGCGTGGTCATGATAAAGAGACTTTCTTTGAAATTCTTAGGCCCCCTCTTTTGATTCCAACAAAATTAGAAGGTTCATGCAATTTGCGAAAGACTAAGTAAGACTGTCGGAGTTCTAGGTTAGGAATAAAGGGTAACGGTCCTTAGTCGGTCCTTTCTACCTTGCACTATTTTCTCAATTACTCCGAATTCTCAAACTGTTATATTGTCTGGTACAGCGTCTTCTTGCATAATACTGAAACAGTTTATAATTTGGAGAAGACAGTGCTCTATTTATCACTCTCCTTTTATCTCTCTATCCTATGTCCTACCTTATTCTTCACCACCATTTTTAGCGACAGATTCCCAAAATTCAAGACAGCTGGTCCCATTACATGTGGACACATTATACTTCTCCAAAGTCCCCCGGACTCTCTGGCGAAAATATCGGAAAAACCGAAACCAAAAGCCAAGCCCGAAAGAGCTCCGCAGCACCCCAACCCCACCCCCGGAGCTACGTCCTCAAGAGAACAAGAAGACCTAACATGACCAATCTGCACCCTCAGACTTCCACATCATCAGCCCTTCATGCGCGGTTTCATCCTGAACCTGCTAAAAAGAGTAGACACCACGTGAGTGATCTTATAGCTAATAGGCGAGAAGAGCGAACATGAAGCCATTCAGATGTATTTTTCCGTTACTTTCCATTATTCAAATGTTCACCGCTATCCTTCTACCCCTGTTTTCTTATTCCTAAATACACAAATTAACTTATTAAATTAGGCCATCTCCACAGAACCTTAAACGGAATTAGTGGTCATAACTGCACAATTTATATACCTTTAGAATGTCTATGTCACAGAAAATTGATAAAACTTTTTCGTTGTATATTTGCCTTGTACGTAGACTGCCTGACAACGTCAGCTTAGATGAGGGCGCCCTGATGGAGCCATTGTCAGTGGCCATTCATGCCTGCCGAAGGGCAGGACTTTCTCTTGGTGACAAAGTCCTTGTGCTTGGTGCTGGTACGTAAGGGCTTGTCAATTTTGTCATCACTTTCAGAAGAGTAAACAGCGTACTCTCTTTCAAATCTCTTCCTTGTCTCTGAACGTCATTCTAAAATTGTGAAAACTAATCATTTTTCGCAACATCATCGTCACTTATTACACTTGAAAACTTGGCGCCCGTAGGTCTTTGACCCCCTTTTCCCATGTACGTTTTGTACGTTTGTAATAAACATAAAGATTGATTATGATCCCTGGTCAACTCTGAAATTAAGTAACACCTTCATTTTACCTCTTCGGCAATGAGTCTTAATTAACTTTTGACCGATAAAATGTGGTAAATTTTGGAACAGAGCCTATAGGGCCTAGGGTACGTGCACTATCACCCGACACCCCATACGTGCTGCGCCCCGCATGTCATCCGATTTTCGGAAAAGATACCACTCTCCTCGATCTCTCGCATTATGAAAATATGTGCTTGAGCCGGAATGCGCATGCTGGATTTGATCCGATCTTGTGTCATATTTGGCCCACAGACTGACAAGTCTATTACACAGAAGCTTCACATGTTAAAGAATGTTCCAACAAGCGAAGGGCCTATATCAGGTGCAGATCAATAGGCCTACGTTTGTAAAAACTGTTTTTTATACCACTATGACACTTTGTTTCTCACCGCGGTAGCATCTTGGTTGATGCAGGGTAGGGGAAAGGGAAGTGGGGAGGGGGGACAACTGTGTCCTTGTTCCTAATGTTACGCTTTTTTCTGTCTTTTATTTAATCTAGGATCAATTGGTCTCCTTACTCTCTTAACATCCAATGCAATGGGAGCCGCCAAGGTAGCAATTACAGGTAAGGTATGATGTCATTCACAGAGCAGCCAATAAAATTATGCGTACGAGTTAATCTGTTGGTTAGGATAAGTAGTGGAGTGACAATCTCGAACATATGAATGTCGGATAGGAAACGTGCGTAGCCATGTCTTGCGCATTCAACCACAGCGCAATCTGTTATCAGGCACTATGGAGGGCAGTATGGTATATTTTCTTTTTAGAATGCCATGTCTTCACATAAGTTGGCCAGTGCAGTAACAAGGTGTGCCTGAAGCTTCCCCTTTGTAAAAGTCCGATTTGTGTTGAATCCATTTAACAGTTCAAGACAGTACGTGCTTGCATTGTCGCTGGATGTCTGAAGCTTTTGGGAGAAATGGTGTACCTTCGGGTCTAGTCCCATTTAAAGGGAGAAGGTAGTCCCTCCAAGTTTATTTTCAAAAATTTGCTAAATCTTACAGATCTTCTCTTATTTCTCTCACAAGTATTTTCATAATGTTCCTGGGTCAAATCGTTGAATATTGAGGGTAAACCAATGAGTTATTCTGCATAAATTTAGGAAATAAATAACAAAAATATTGTCACATGATTGATAGGAGCCATTCCTGAACTAGTGTACTGGGGTACACTGCTTCAAAGTGGGGGGGGGGGCGGACTGCATTTTCCCTTTAAGGACAGTTTCAGGTTTCCGCCTACAGTAGGGAGGTAGGCTGCAAGACTTTTTATATGAACAGGCAAGTCTCAAGGACGTCTACAAGATGAAATCTCTCCGACTTTTGACTGTTTCCTTCCAGATATCCAAGATAATCGTTTGAAAGTTGCCAGTAAGCTCGGTGCTTCGGCCTGTATTAAAATAGACGAAAGCGACCCCCAGAAGAT
Source organism: Holothuria glaberrima (assembly GCA_009936505.3). Taxonomy (NCBI): domain Eukaryota; kingdom Metazoa; phylum Echinodermata; class Holothuroidea; order Aspidochirotida; family Holothuriidae; genus Holothuria; species Holothuria glaberrima. The sequence continues at coordinate 10,110 of WURT03647505.1, read as the reverse complement.
GGCGGAGAAGGTTCATAATACTCTTGGTTGGAAACCAGACATCACCATAGAATGTACAGGAGTTGAAAGCAGCTTCCAGATGGGAATATATGTGAGACCTTGACAAATCGATTGATATACTGTTTAACTTAATTAATGTAAATTATGTGTTCTGAACATTTTAACGAAAAGTTGTTTATTGTGATCTGGTAATGGGCAAGTAATCAAAGCTAAATTGCAAAGTTTTAAAAATATCAGAAAACATTTCAGGACGAGAACGAACAATTGGCTCAAGAGCTACTTTTAGAGTCATAGGGAGCAAATCAGCAACTAGCCAGGATGAGAAATACGACCCGCCCACGACTTTAGGTCGGTGGTAATATTTTTTTAAACTGGTGAATAACCATTATGAGAGTACACCTTTAAAGAGAAAATGCAGTAACCCCAATTTGTATCAGTGTAACATGGTATCCTGTTTCATATATGGCTCTTGAGAGTCATGTGACAATCTTCTTCTCAGTGAATTGTGGAATTCACACAGCGTAACTCCTTGGCTAACATTAAATAGACAAGATATATGTTCTTAAATGCCACGAGAGGTACTTGCGGGGAAATAAGAGGATATTGTTTACAGTTAGCCTTTGTCTCAGTCTAAATTGGGGGAAACCGTTGATGCCTTTCAGCAAACTGTTGTAGACAGAACCTTTGAGAATGGAGCTACCACCTCGGTACCCCGCGGAGCGGACTCTGTTTGCTCAGCTCCTCAGCTTCCCAACTGAACCATATATGACTGAACAAGGAATATGCCGTACAGCCTACTACGTAGGGTGACCACCTCGGAGGTGTAGCTCCATGCTTTGAGTAACATCCTGTTGCTCAGTTGTCGGGAATATTACACTCTAAATGCAAAAAGAGTGAAATTCACTCCGAAGAAGAGTGTACTTTGGGACCACTCCTAGAAAGAGTGAATTTTACCCGGGGTGGAGTGAAAAGTCACTCCAAATAGAGCGATATTTCACTCACATGAAATGAAATATCGCTCTACTTGGAGTGAATTTTCACTCCACTCCGGGTGAAATTCACTCTTTCTAGGAGTGGTCCCAAAGTACACTCTTCTTCGGAGTGAATTTCACTCTTTTGCATTTAGAGTGTAGGAATGGCAATTAAATATATGTTAACATTCCTGACCTCACTTGAATGATTACGAGATTTGTGACAATTGGGGCATATAATTAACCATCTTGAAGGGAAAATATCCTGATTTCATCCCCCCCCTTTTTTTTGCAAGATGAAAACGTCATCATGCATTCTTGTAAAAATGCACTTTTCGCTTTTCATGACCTTGTTTTCATTCTATTCACAGGCTACAGAAGTTGGTGGAGTTTTCCAAATGGTTGGTCATGGTAACCCCACCAGGTCATTGCCTTATTTTGTAGCTAATACTCGAGAGATTGACATTCGCGGCACACAGCGATATGCTAACATGTACGTTAAGACATTCACTTTTGTATCCTAAATATTCATTCGCATGAACAGTCAGAATTTCTGTATTTTATTAGTTAAATCATTTTTATATTAACAGTCCAATTGGAAAAGGCCTGGTAAAGGGAGGTGGAAACTTAAAAAGGGCATGTGAACTTAGTCACGTTAGTATTCACATAGGCTATACTAAACTAATCGGGCCCATGTTACTCTTTCCATCGAACAGAGGGAAGAAAATGAGAGTTCGAACTAACAAAAATGTATCTTGTTTTGGTAGATGCGATAATTCTGTTTGGTGACATCCTTTTCCAACATCATATTATCTTTCAAGATTAATTTTTTGCTTTTCAGATATCCGATTGCGCTGACCATGATCGCAAACGGTCTGGTCGATATCAAACCCTTGATAACTCATCGGTTTCCATTGAAAGAGAGCGTGGAAGCATTCACCACAGCAGAGACGTGTAAGGACAACGCTATCAAAGTGATGATCCACTGTGATGAATAATCTGTTTGGTAGTGATGTAATCAAATCGAGAAAATGTGTGGAATTTCAAGAAAAAAATGAATTTTTAGGAGTTGGAAGATAAATCTCATTCATCTCTCTTCCATCTTCATATCTTAGTCCATTGCTGAGAAAAATTGTTGACATTTATTCACTTAATTTGAAACAGTGGATTGTACAATGCTATGTCAAATTTTGTGATGACCTTCTTGAACAACTCAAATAACCTGCTTTTGTTCCTCTTGAAATTTAATTGTTTATGTGACTTTGAAAAATTTCCTTGTTTCTTTTATAGTATTTTGCACGGAGAGGGCTTGTATAGTCAGATCTCCCTATAAACAGTAATAAAGTGATCATGTTTTGGCACAAGGTTAACGTAAAACGATGTCTAATATGACTAGTACTGATATTTCCAATAAATTGTATTATGAGTATGCGGTTATGTCACCATTCAGCTTTTTCATATAGATGAACAGCATTTATTTAAACTAGGGGGTTGTTATTTTACCAAATAACAACTCCCTGATTGAAACAGTCACAGATATTTTGTATGCCAAATTTCTGTTATTCGGATAAGCCATTCCTCTTGCCCGCATGGCAGACGTGCATTACTCCTGCGCATATACTCTCTGCATCCGTAATACCATGTATTTACTAGAACAAGAGACGGATATACATCTACAACACCAGCTACGATGGTAACCATTTTTCCAGTTCAAGCTCCCCGACTGAAACGAGCTTCAACCTGGGAGCCGTTACCGCTCTCTGCTTCAAAGTTGTGCGGTTAATGTTGAGCAGTGGTGCAGGTCATGTTGTAATAGCATGCAATGACTGTATACAACCACCTTTTGCTTTCAAAACCAACCTTTTATCCTTGAACCTTTAGATTAATAATATTTTGTAACGTTAGGGAATTGCTCCTAAGGTTTTGAAATTTCTGGATACGACAACACACTCAAAAGTTTTCGGACTCGATTTATGGAACGATAAAGGTATTGTTTAACTGGAAACTGCTCAGTTTAGGTCTTATTTGAGTCGCTCCTGGGAATCAGGTACTTATTTAAGCACAGTAAAACCCGCTATAAACACATCATGACAAGTATTTGTCATTTACAATCACAACACTTAACTGAGATCCCAAGATCCCTTAGATACATATCATACCATTATGCCTTGCGCAACTTGGTAATTGTCGCTACGTACTGTCCTCCTCGACAAATTATGCAAAAATACATTAAACATTGACATGCTAATACTAATCCTAACGTTTGTTGATAATACTGAAATTCAAGCGAACACGACATCGCAAAATGTCACCCATTATCTGAAAAATGCAGGACTGTCTCGGCGTTTAATAAGCTTACAATGTCAAAAACAGTGTGCATCAATACTCTACTTCGAGATGAATTCTAGCTGCACCTGGCTTTTGAAAGCAACTTACAACACTGTTGCTGACGCAGGTAAACTGAATTTACCAGTCCCGTGCCCGGGGGAGTGGTTGGTCAATGACTTCGTTTTTCAAATCGAACCCACTACACATGTGGACCAGCTCTTTTCTTTGATTAGTGGCTCTTAAATATGTATAAATCTTCAGCAGTGTTGGTAGATATACGATGATAAAACTTGAGAGAATGACCCAGACTCATATTTATTACTTGTTCATGAGTAGGCTTATAAAGAGTATTGCAATGCCGTAAAGTCAACAAGTGAAATGGAACTTAATTTTAACTGAGGTTGCGTTGCTTCTATAAGTCTGGTACTTTGCCAAAAATACCTACATGCATTGACACCACGGTATGGCATTTGTGAAGTTAAAACAAGATTTAAAGTACTTTGATACCCAACTTCGTTAAAATAAGAAAGAGAGGAGACATTGCTAAATTACCCAAAGAATCATGGGAATTGGGAGTATAAACAATAGAGTAGTGACGTCAGCGCTATTGTTTATACTCCCAATTCCCATTATTCCTTGATTGCATTTAACAATGGTAAATCTTATACTGAACAGATTTATTAAACAAGGGAGTTTTTTCAAAGTGAGATACTTCAATACTTTTCATCCACCTATTATCCTCATTCACTAATCTGTTTTTGCGACAGAAAGTCAAAACTATGATGGCCGTTGTTACCGCATTGAGGGCAAGGGTGGGGAAACCACATCCCGCAGGTCGTAGATACGACCCTCTGGGACAGAACATTAGATCCACCCGGCCAGATTGACAACTTATGACAATAATTTCAGAATGACATGAAAGTTAATTGATAATAATCTTTCAACCACCATGTATCCTGCTTACCATTTCCCCGATACTTTCGGTAAGTAAGCTGCCTAATAGCAGGGAGCTGTGAGAGACGTGGGAGCTCTTGTAGCCCCCTGCTAACTGGCTAATACTACTACTAATGAAATCACTTCCAGGGGGTCGATTTGATTTTGGAAGTGGGGGCTTCTGGCCTAAAACTTCTCTCCGATCCTGGTGAGGAGTCTAAGAGAAGGGGGACCAGGTGCAAAATGGTACCAAATGTTTCAATATTTGGGGTTACTACGAAAACTGGGATCTATTTCATTGCCCAAAGGAAAAAACTGCATACAGGCTCAGCCAGGGGTGGTGCTTGGATTTGCCGATATTGGGGCCAAGTGCCCAGACTAGAAGCCAGCTACTCTAAGCCCCGACAGATGCAATAGGTTGCCGAAATGATACCGAAATCAAATACCGAAAAAAAAATGGAGTTGCATTGATAAAGGAATCATAATTTTGCTTTCATTAAGAAAACAAAAAGTTGAAAAATTGGGGTTTTATTGAAAAAATCTGCACTACTTATGAGCACACCAAGACATTTGATGGGACGACTGCATGGTTTCATCGGGGAGTACATTCTTCATCTTACCCATTAGGACTCCCAGACGAAACTGAATTTTTTTCTTACAACATATGTTTGCCACGATAGTGAGGTTATTAAAGAATCTCCTAAAAGATAGGAAAAAGAGGTTAGAACTTCGCAACGTTGCATTTTCGTGTTTCTTTAGAATCACGACTATAATATTTGTGGAACCTTTAACGTTGAATAAATCCAATATGTTTGAAATGGCTGGCGCAGCTAGATAGAACTGAAGATGGAAGCGCGAGTAGCACGCGAATTTTTTTTTTTGAAGTTATAGAAAGAATTGTTACAGAACTTACTGCCTACGGACCTGATAAAGATCCATGTGGAATATTTTCTGAGCATATCAATGTCTTCACCACTACTTGCCTACATGTGGTTTTTTTTTTGGTTAACTCACTTTTTAGTTTCAGGTCACAAAAAGTGTGGGGGGAAAATGTGTTAGCTTCCCCCTCCTCTCAAAAAAGTGGAGGGACATGTCCCCCCGCCCCTCCCCCAATCGACGCCCATGATCACCTCACAACATGGTCATGCCTTGTATACCATGTAGGTAGGCATGTACCACGTGTAGGAACCTTTTCCTTCTTGTTGCAACGTTGAAGTTTTCTGTAAAAGGCTACAAGAGATTGAACAGAAGCGCATTGTTACATAATCTTCTAGTACTAATTGTTCGGTGAAAAAAATGTTTTCGTGGTAACTAAGTTAGTTCAAGTGAAGGATTGAATGGATTGAAAATGAAAAATGGAAAACTTTTCAGTGCTAATAGAATAAGGAAAACTACAATTTGTTCACAAAAGCTATTTTCTTCGGCGCGTTTCGGGCAGAATTTTTCAACCCTTCGTTTTTAATTGTTGGGATCTTAGAGATAAAGTTTTGGAACAAGTTTCGTCTGGTTTTCGCACTTTGGCGCAGGCCCGTGGCCAGGAAAGATACTGAAAGGGGCGAAATAGCTTTGGGGGATGGGGCAAGTACTTTATCCTTAAATGCTTTAAGGCAGTGGTAATTTTTTTCTTCCAAGCGGGCGAAATTTTTTCAAGGGGGTTGTCTTCTCCCCCCGGTCTTGGCTCCGGGCGTGCTTTGGCGAATATTAGTGTTCCATGAAAAACATCGTTACTATTGTGGCGTCGACGTAAACCTCTTTTCAATGAGCCGTGTATAGTCCAGGCTATGTAAAACTACATCCCATTTGAAGTTTAAAGTGACTTAGTCTTAGGTAATTGTGTTACCCCTGCTAGCTTGGGCCTTGTTGTGGGACAAAAACAGGAAAATATCTTCAGATAAGAAACAGTAGTGAACACACATAGATTAGTGAGTAATACAATGTGTATTTCCAATTTCCAGTAAATGAGATACATGAGTACAATAATTATTTACATTGTTTACATGAGTTCCCTTTAATTATCATCCAACACATCCTTTATTCATTACATCTTGCCTTATTCATCTAGTCTTGACTGTAACCTTTCAGGTGTACCGGTCCTACCAAGTGTTATATGCCAGTCTGTGTCGTTGATGTTACTTTATTTTCCTTTTGAAACGTTCTTTTGTAATTTGATGCTTTTTTGTCATACTATTAGTACATATTATTAGCATTGTCATATTATTGGTTTCTTGTGCTTCTTTGAGGCGATACGGAGAATGAACTAAACTAAACTAAACTAAACTGGCAAAGTAAAAGAAAATGCGGTAAAATTCCAACACAACAACTTGGTAACATAGGTATCGACTAGTAGTGAAAACGATTGAGTACCACTGAAGTTGAAAACAAAATGTAAATGAGTCTGAACACCCTTGTGAGTTCAAAAAGAAGTTCCGGACGTAAAAAAGGTTTGTGATGAGAGTCACGGATATTGAAACTTATCTTGTAAATACAAACTTTATCAAGATCACAATTACCCCTCTCCATGTTTCATTTGTATTTTTTATACCATCTCATTCATTGTCTTCTTAATGATTCATCCCATAATAACATTTATCAATTATAGTTTACTTGTTTATATAACGTACAAAATATTTACATAGTTTGTAAAATACGTAAATAAGTCATCAAACACTCTCAAATTTCCTAACAAACCGGACAGTGGGAGATTGGTAGCAGGACACTTCATAAGGCATTATTTGTGGTCAAACTGTCAGTTGTAAGTTAGAGGACTATAATATTGAGAGGCAGGGAATAACTAATCATTTCGACAAAGTGGTTTTAAGTGCACCGTCGTTATCTTAAAAACCCCCGGACGGCAACAATCTTAGATACAGATGACAATAAAGATATGGGTCAGTAATTAAGCCTATGCAGAAAAGGTTATCACCTGGCTTGAAAGGAAGAATAATCTGAGTAAGTTTAAGAGGACAATCACCCCACCTTTATTTTGAAACATTGGGTCAAGGCTCCTCTTACCTATCTTCCCTTACCAGTATCTTTCATAATATTACAAATATAAATATGTCATATTTATTTATAGTAAAGACCCAATAAAGAGGTAATTCTGTATGATTTTACAATTAAGTTACAAAGCTGACTTGAGTCACATTAAGAAAAAGAACCATTACTAAGCTAGGTTATACTAATTCTAATGACAGCAATGCATTTACTAACTTAACAAAGAGAATCACTGGGCCTGACAAAAAGTTGAGACTGTATGGTAGTGTATGTATGAAGGTAATAAGAAAAGGAACACAACTCTCAAGTCACATAGATTACATTTGCATTGGTAAACTCAATACCAGAGTTGTAATCAGTTCACCATTTTCGGCAAGTCAAGTCAAATACAGCTATTTTAGTAACTCGAAAAGATGTCTCGCAACTTAATTCTTTCGGTACTATATATACAATCACGATAAGTTCATCTGCCTCTTGCCAATAAAATGCTGATAGAAACTTCATCTTTTATCTTTTTACCCATAAACTTCAAATTTCTTACTTTTGTATAAACTAATCGACATTTTAGACATTTGTCCTAAAAATTACTTTCTAAATTAACTTCAAAACAGACTCATCTTTACACTCAGGCTTAAGTCGTTGAAATCATCATTCAAGAAGTAATTCACTCAATTGAATCTATTTGACATCAAAATAATTGAATAAACAATACTATGACATTAATTCTAATATATAAAACGTAGTTTACAATACATTGATTACAATAATAACTAATAGGTAGGTACTTAAAGCTTATCAAGGACTACATACATCGTAGATAAACATGTTTGAAATGTTAAATCTTTTGACGACATATTGCACTCGACTGCATACTATAGATGTTCTTCACTGACGTCACATACACATGTGACAACAACAAAGTCGACCATACTGTACGTCAAACTTATCGAGCGCAACATGTACGCTATGTGGTCAAAGCATATGCCTACAGTATTTACTTACTTCTTTATAAAGAATGTTTTCTTGATGATGGCGCAAGTTTGTTTCACAATCCCAACGAAATGCTTTGGAAGAAATATTGAACTCGGCAGTCCACATGCTAGATTGCGGAGCGCATTCTTCATATCCCATGAGAGACTCAAAATATCACGGTCCTGTCACGATTCAGTTTTCTTTCTTTGAGACAGTTACGAAGTATTTTAACCCAACACATGTAGCCTTCACGCAGGCCTACACGTACACGTACGTACAATCGATCGCTAATAGTTAATACAGATAGGAACATATTCTTTGTAAAGAAGAAACAAAACATTTTACACTTTGACTGTTGCTCGTGCAGTAAGTTTGACGTCCAAACTGGGCACAGTACAGGTAAAACCGAGCTCACTATGACGTGGCGTATTATTAACTTGCGCATTGACGTCACTCAACGTTATTTTAGCGGGTAAATAATAAAGTCGTGGGGGTCCGTAGGCCCCCTGGTTAGATCCAGGGGCAACGCCTTGGTGGGAATGTAGGGGAAACGCCCTGATGGGGGTCCAAGGGGAAGCGTCCCGGGAAGCCGTGAGGTATTTAAACAATTCAAACCATTACAATGAAGCATTTGGCTGTCTTAAAACTCACCGGATGTGCACTAAACAAATCAGAAGAATCACATTTTGACTATTTTAGTACTCTTTGAACTCCACCAATGTATTAGTAAGCATTCATTGCAGGTGCGTGCAAACAGGACCGTAGCTAGGGTCATATGTTTAGGGGGTGTGAAGGTCTCAAATTCCGACTGGCTGGATGTTTTTTCCAACTGAGCGGCAGCGTGTAAAGTGTCCCCTCCCCTTTTAGAAACTTTTTTAATGTAAGGTTGCTTAGATGCGAAATGGTCTATCTTTGGGACATTTTTTGAGCTGCTCACATCAGGCGCGGTGAACGGAAAAAAATATTGGGGGAGGGGTGGCGGGGATTGAATGGCAGGAAGATTATCTAAGCGGAGCGCCACCATCGGTTGGCTCGGAGCGTACAAGAAAATTTTTGGCTTTACAAACCCTCCAGATGGCCGGAAACGTCACTTCCCGAGTGCTTTAAGCTGCATGTACCCAGCCTTTAAATGGATATCAAGTCTGCAATTTCTCAATTAATGAAAAAAAAACAGTCTATGAAAAATGTTAAAATATGTTTCTGAGCGGAGAGCCACCATCGGTTGACGCGGAGCGGACAAGAAAATTTTTGGCTTTACAAACCCTCCTGATGGCCGGAAACGGCACTTCCCGAGTTTTCTAAGCTCTAAGCTGCATGTACCCAGCGTTGAAATATGGATCCCATGTCTGCACTTGGCAAATAATGGGAGGGGGCTGGAGATACCTTTATCCCCCTCACTTTTTCATGGGGGCTGGGCCCCAAGCCTCCCGGGTCCGCCGCCACTGACTCATATATGGCTAAAAAATGTTCATAATTTGGCGAATTCAGCAGCAGTATGGGTCCTTCCTTGGTCACAAGGTAAAGGGCCGTCCTGGGGGAGGGGTCCCTTTGAGAAATTTATATTAATTTAAGGTTGCCTAGATGCAAAATGGTGCTATCTTTGGCTTCTTACTGTCTTTTATTTGAACAATTTTTTTTCGCAAAAATACGCGCGTGGAGTCAACAGAAACATTCTTGGACTATTACGAAGATTTTCCTTTCCTTCATTTTGCACTATAAAAGGGTGTCTTAGGCTGGCAGATACTTGGAAGTTCTGGATCAATTATATAAAATTGGGCAAAACCATAATGCTTCTTACCTGTCATCCAAATGATAATATAGAGTATGACGCCAGACACTTTACATCTATCGGATTTTTACTAATTTTGAACGAAAACTCCAGACGAATGGCTTCCAGTCTGATAGGTATAGC
>WURT03647494.1:0-19342 GCA_009936505.3 Holothuria glaberrima | reverse complement strand
GCACAGGTTTTAACTGTGTGTGAAATGATATTTATACAATACTGTATCCAATCTTGCAATACACAAAAGTTATTTTGGCTGTGTCATACCCACTTTAATGGTTGTTTCTCAAAAGGGAAGCCCATGCCCTTAGTAGTTTTACCTGTATTTCACTTAATTGATGATAAGGTGTTTCCAGAAGGTCTCTGGTGATTCAGAATGCCTCTCACCTGTATTTGGCAGAGACTGTTAGCTGCAGTCATCACTCCACCCCTCCCCCCCCCCTCCCAATTTAAAGGATGCAGAAGCACAAGGAAATGTAAGAAGTAGGAGAAGATGTGCACAAATTATTGCTAAATCCTTCATAAAGTGAATAAATTTCAACATTTTACATCTCAGGAAAATTTAATAAATGACATTGTGAACTTTGGGAATTGGACAAATAACATTCATTTTTCACCCTTTTGTTATGAACATTCTCAGTATGCAGTTGTGTACTGACTTAATGAACACTTAAATTTAATTGTGTTGTGATAACAGTGGGGAATAATTTTAAAAATTACTAGAGTCAGATTTATTTTTGGATGTCCTTATATCAGTCATGATTTGTTACAAGACCAGGGTGAACAGTGGCTTGTGCTAAATTAGAGTTCAAGGGTCAACTTAGATGATAAGTAAGTAGAATCAGATAGTTCATCATCCTGTAACATATATTTTTACAAAAAGTAGCAAGTGGTTACCTAATCATACTGAATGACACCAGGTCTATGTCATGTAGTTCTAAATTCCATCATAATATTTGGAATTAATTTTTATTTTCAGAGGCTGTTCATTCGTGTCTAAAGCTCTTACAGTCGCAGACACAAATGCGGCTGCCATTTTCATATACGACCATGACTTGAGCAATGACTGGGCATTTGTTGACATGATAGGAGATGGTACGAATAGAGACACAGAATTACCCGCAGCTTTCATGTTAGGAAGAGACGGGTAAGTGAGCGTAGTTCTACAAAGATGTAAGTTTTCCATTTGTAGCAATCTAGATCGTTTTTGAAAACTAAAAATTTTCCAGTTTATTCTGAAATGGAACAAATATTGAAAAGGAGGTAAAAAATGGATGGCCCATCTTTGCAAAATAGAATAGCATTCTCTAGAGTAAGTGGAAGATGGTGTAGCCAATGTTGGCCCCAACAGAGGGATTTCATATGATGTCATGTGATTGGGATTGCCTGGCATTAAAGAGCGAAACACGCTGAGGTAGCATATTTACAGCACATGCACACAGCATAAGCATAGATACAACTGTGACACAATTGACGCTTGCCCTTGAAAACCAAAGAGATGTGGGATCATGTGATGTCGGTGGAACACCTCTATACCATAAGATGTATGTTAGATGATCAGTATGGAAGTAACTTAACACAGGGTGAGAACCACTTTGTTGTTTTACCTTATGTTATAAAATGAGCCCTTTGGCCATCAAATGGGCTCCAGTAAAAAGGATACAGTCTTACCCATGCATGATTCATTTCGAGATTATTTTCTCTACTCACTGGGCATTGCTGGTACCACTATGGTCTTTGAGGCTGTTTCATTATGATAGGATATGTTACAAATCTCCATACCAACAGCCAATAACATTTCATATCAGCAACAGAGCAAGCTATGAAAATGGGAATTGGATGAATGTGATTCACTTTCCATCCTCTAAAATAGATACGCTTGTCAGGGCTGAAAAAGTGGCTATTTCCCAGGAAGGGAGTAAAATTTTCTGCAAGTATCTTGATTTTTATGCACAAAAAAAAGAAAATTTCCCTTGAATTGCCAAAATTTCCCCCAATTGCCCAAATTTGCCAGGAAGGAGCTCACAACTTTCCAACTGCTTCCACTCATGTATGCTTGTTTCTGTAGACTTAAGGTACACTTTAAATTTCAAGAAGCCATTTAACCTGTTCGTTCAAGATCCCATGGTCGTTACCAAAACTGCAAAGAATGTTGCTTCCATTTGATGTACAGGTAATTGTCTAATGAAGAAAGGTCGAGTCATACCAAAGACTTAAAAAATGGAACCTACTACCGTTGTGCGTGATGCTCTGCATAAGCAATGGATTAAGGGAAAACAATCCAGTGCCCCACAACTGGAAAAAAAGGCAGTGGGCACAGCTAGATTAAACCAAGAGGTTATAAGTTGAGGCGTAAAACCCCATCTAACTAACTAACTAGTGAAGAAAGTAGAGCCTTGCAGACTTGTAGTACATGTACAATATCATGAGTATGAGTACAAGGGAAGTGTCTGTGTTGTGAGTACGAGTACCAGTACGTCCTTTTTCATGAGTATGAGTACAAAATTTTGCATTAGCCCCTATGCAGAGCTTTCAAAATCTTTTAGTATGAGTACAAATTTATACTCACAAGTACGAGTACAGGCAATTGGGCAAACCCATGAGTATGAGTACATACTCATTACAAGTCTGGAGCCTGGGTTCTCAAGTGGCAGCTCTCAGGCCATTTGGGGCAATGTTCACTTAATGGTCTGTGGAAACTTTTAGGAGCCCAAAATTTTTGTAAGAAAACAAACTGTTTAAAGTGTACCTAAAGTCTAGAATCTACCATGTTTCAACACAAGATGCAGTGGCTTTAGGAAAAAAAAGGAAAAACGAAGATGGTTATATGAGAAATACAAGAGTTAATCCCACTTTATTTCATATTCTGCCATTTTAAAGGGAGTGAAAAGAGAAGGGTTTTGTGTCTCAGCACCAGGGTTGGTGCTAGGCAGCGCAGTTGTGAGAATTGCTCTTAGGCAAATGAATTCCCGCAAACTACACAAGAATCGAGAGGGAAAGTCGCGCAAACAAAACATTTGACATTCAACACTCTGTTCCTGAATAACCTCTCAAAAATCGTAGTTCCCTCTTTTTTTATGGAGCTAAGGAGTAAAAATCCCTCACAGAATTTGTGAGCTAGTGCCAACCCTGCTCAGCACTCAGATGTTCTGTGAAGATGGGAATTGGACTGACAGACATCTTTTTTCCTAGCTTTGTGACATAAACTTTTGAAATTTTAGAAGTAAGATACACTTTTATGGCCTCTTTCATGGCTGCTATAATTAAAATTAAAGTAAAAAAGTAAGTTCTCCCCTTGACCTGAAACACTTCAGAACCCCTGAAGGGGATCATTTACAAAATGAAGTCCTTTTGTCATTATTCCTATGGTTTGGTAAAGAGAGTATACTTAGAGGTAATCATGATATTTTTCATTTGTCTTGTTTATAACAGCCAAAGGATAAGAGAATCTCTGATTGCTAATGGTCTCAAAAGTGCCATTCTTACGATGCCGTACAATGTGACTGGGATCCCATTAGGACATATCGACAAAGCTCCATGGACTCTTTGGTAACACAGGATGCTGAAGTGATAAATGTATGAAACTGGAAGGAGTGAGCATTTGCTAGCTTCCATTATTTGAAAGATGTTAGTACTCAAACCAAAGTAAAGCACTCAAATACTTCGGTAAAATTAACATAAGTAATACTTTCGCAAATAACTAACCTCGGTAATACTTAAGGAAATGGTGAGTACTTTATCTTTATTGTCAAAAGCCAGAACAAGCCCTCTTTTTTCATGTATGTATATATATATATATATATATTAATTTAATCTTAAACTTTTTATAAAATGTGCTTCCAATATGTGTTCAGGTGTTAACTCCAACTGGATATGGGTCACTCCAGACATCAGTTTAGTAAAACATGCAACATGCTTTGAAAAATCTTGTTCTTTATCAGCGCAATAGTACTCATTTCTTCTCTCTTGTACCCAGAGTAATGTATTCTGGAGAGTTAACAGTCTTTTCCTCCAGTGCCTTCATATTTCACTGATACACCTGTGCCTTTATTGTACAAAGATATCAACATCCAATGTCAGTATCTGTTCTTCCTTAAAATAGGCCTTCCCAGAATTCATAGAATATTTTCAAATAAGTTGGTCTGATCATGAATACAGCTGTATGACAAAGTTCTTAATACTCTATGTTCCATATGGCAGATATCTTTGAAAATTTTGATAAAATGTGCTTCCAATATGTTTTCAGGGTTAACTCCAGTTTCATGCAGGTTACCAGAGACATCAGTTTAACAAACATGCAAATATTTGAAAGAATTTCATATTTTTTATCAGTTCAATATAATTTTCTCTTCCATTTTGTTGAATTAAGTCTTGTCAGGGGAGTTTTTAGTCCTTCCTTTCTAGTGTCTTTACAGTTTTCCATGACATTCCTGTGCCTTTCAAGTCTTCCAACAAAGTTAGCAATATTCACTATATTTAGCTGTTCTTCCGGAAACTTTCTTGCTCAGAATTCACAGAGCATTTTCAGATCAATTGGCCAATAACCAATAAAGCAGTATAGAAAATGTTTCTCTTACAATGTTTTTTGTCACTAATGTAGAAGTGATGGTATCAGCAGATACCATTTTATAATGTATGTGGAATGAGGGCTTGTACCAATGTAAAATAATTTTAGTTTCTGTGATCAGAAATTTTCAACACTTTCAGCTCCAGGTATTAAAATAACTGACCAAGTTACTTCAAAACAAAACAGGTAGTTGTATGATATATTTTTAAACCAGTTTTTGATTCATCTCCATACTGAATGTTTTTAAGTTCTCATAGATTTGTCATGGATGTACTGTACACATTATTATTGAAATTTCTTGATTTGTCAGTGGCTAAAATGGCTAAAATTGAGAAAAAGAATTGAGACGAGAGAAAGAACATTTTCATTTTGAGCCAAAAGACAAGACTTTAAGATCACTTTCCTGATATAGCAATAAGAAAGTACTGGCAGGTGGCAATGTATTACTTTCACTTTCAAACAATTTAAATTTTTTCTTTTGGTTGTAAAGGTATTCAAGTTAGTTTCCAGTGAATTTATTGGTAGATTGTAGCTAGGTCCAGATATCAAACATAACTGAAAAATGATTTCAAATGCAGTCTAAAACATTGAAATAATATCTGTGGCAGACACTTCTATGTAGGCATACCTATTTTTTTTTTTTTCAAGGTAGCTTAACTGTCTTTTTACAGAAAAAAAAATATGGTTCTGAACCCTCTCTAAGGACTGCATTACAGGAGCTTCTATGTAGGGGTTAGAAATCGCTTTGACCCAAGTCTAGGAGGGTGCAGCCTCCTTGCTCATTCACCTATGCATAACCAGCCATGTACAGTAGGTGTGCAAATCAGCAAGGGCTGAATATTCAATTCTATGCACCCAAGATGTATTAGTTAGCCATTTGCATACCTGTGAATTATCTGTTATAGAGTAAATATATAAATGCAAACTACAGTGATGTGCCTAGAGGCTTCATCTTATGAGAAAAAGGAAGTGAAGTCTAATTTTTTTAGTATATGACCAGCAGTACCAAATTCATTTTAGCTGTATGCACATTCATATGCATATTCATGACATGGAAGTCATGGTGGTGCTGTCATCTCTTTATTGTTTAAAGGAGGAATGCAGTCACCCCAATTTGAAAAAGTGTACCCTGGTATCATATTTAATGAATGGCTCATTTTATCATGTGACAAGATTTTTGTTACTGAATTGTTCAGTTCATGTTGGATAAGTCCTTATTTTATCTTGCACATACAATGTTTATGTCTTAAAACTGCAGTCATTAAAGATCCCTGAAAGTGAAATGAGAGATTTGAAATATTTAGCTTATGTTTCAAAGTAAATTATGTGGGGTGACTGCTTATTCCCTTGAAGAATAATTACCATTGACTGTGAAAGGTAGCCTGTATATTTAATGTTAATCCTTATCATGCTGAATTTTTTAGATGGCAGGCTTCATTTTTGAAGCATTTAAGCTCTGCAGGTACATCTGCAGAACTTCTCTTTACCAGAAATAACTACCTCACAGCGACAATTGTAGCCATTTGCATGTTAAGGGTTAAACATGTATGAATTGGAAAAGAATATTGTAAAACCTTCAAGAGTTTTTAAGTTTTTGAGATCTAAACAGCAAAGTAAAACCTCTTTTTGTGCACAAAACATAATAAACAACTCAGTATCCAGTAAAAAAAAAAAAAAAGAAAGACAGTCGATTGGTTGAGAGTCTGGGAGTATTAAAAGATAACAAAGTGTTCTTTCATTTCATGTAATGTTTTAACCTTTTTTTTTTTTTTTTCAAAGAGGTATTTTTGTCATTGATATAAATATGAGATGCTAGCATTAAGTTGAAAATTCCTTTAAGCTCTTTCAGATGGCATATGTACTATTGTATGTCACAGTCTTATCATGTCTTCCGTTTTCATGCAAAAGTGCAATTTTTTAGTTACATTTTAATTTACCTGATGATGTAGTTCATTTAATTTTTTTTTTATCTAGCAATATTTTTGCCTTTAAAGAAGTGTCTTCATGAAGGAATCTAATTTCAATATTTTCTGAAATTGTATGCTAATAGAGATTTTTATCACTTAGATATATCTGTACTTTTCAAGTTTCTTTTCACTTAATTCATGATCTGAGCCACCTTTTCAGCCATCTTGGAAATATTGGGGATGCACCCGATTGAGAATTTAGGATTTCATTTTGGCCATACCTGGATTTTGCCTTGTAGTACCTTGAATCCACCCTGATGAACTGCATCCTGACTAGAATTTTCACTTTAAAACAGAGCACTAATAAATAGCATCTTAGTCACTGTGGGTTGGAAAGGTGAGGGTGGAGAAGGGGGACGTAAGTAGTTAGGGGAGGTCAAGGAGTGCTGATAATTACATGGAGAAGTGTGTGTGTATGGGAGGGGGGGGGAGTAGTCTTGCAGACATGGGGTAAAGGACAGATCTCACATTAATACTAATCACTAGATTTTTTTTAAGTTATCATGGTGATGAGAAGGGCCAATTCCAACAACTGCTGATAAAGCACTTTGACTGCATGCACAACACTGTACAACTCATAATGTGCCCCTGAAATGAAATTGCTGTATTTATGTTCTTACTTATCCGATGGGGTATTTATTTTTCATTCACTGTTATTCTTTACAAAATTGTTTAGAACTGTTGTACAGTCTATTGTTTTGACCTTGAAATAAAAGCATACTGGTATGAGTTTCTTGAAGGGAATGTAGAAGTGTGCAAAATTTCCATGCCTGTCATAGATTCACATGATGAAGCCGTGAGTTTATGTATGTAAAATAAGCCAGTTCAGAGTTACCATTGCATTCAGATTCTAAAGGTCAAGGGTTAATAAGGGTATCTGGTCTTCGATGGCGAGAACGCTACTTTAGTAATGCCTGTGATTTATGATTACGCTGAATACCCATATGATCTAAGACCTGAAAACACTGCACATGTGCAGTAACAACTCTGAATTGGCTTATTGGAAAAACAAAGCAGTGTGTTGATTTGTGATTAACATAAGGTTATACCATGTGTGTTTGCTTTAAGTCTACTTTTGGTTGAAAATTTGGTAACTTCATTTGCTATTTGTGAAAACTACACATAGGAATTGAATGCAGATCTTCCCAGAATGAATGTATTATATACTGTAGCTATCTAACATTTCAATGTGAAATTTTCACATTCATGGTTTACAGAATTCTTCTTTACAGTTCTATCACTAAACCTAAGTCATTTCATTCTTGCAATTGCAATGTTTTTCATTGAGCATTGAAGACAAGCACCTGTCTACAGTACTTCATTCCATATTATTTGTAAGGTGAAAAACATGCCAACTACAGTTCCAACTGCATTATGTTTGTTTTTGTTTTCATTCTTTTCTTAGCAATCTATATTTTGTCACCTTTCATCATTGTGCACTTCCCATTCTGTACCACAATTTATGCATTCTGAATCGAAGATGTTGAAAATTTTATTTCCAAACCTTACTTTTCTTATGTCTAAGTGTGGTATTTCACATTTCCAACCCCATCGCCGGAGGTCATTTATTAACGCTACACCAAGGCTCTATTTCACTCAGGTTGCAAACAATAATGCAGTGGATTAGGCAGTATTGTAAACAAAACTTGTCGGCTGCACCTAGCTACTTTCTCTTTGAAAGTATTTCTGGTGCGTCAGTCAACTGGCTTTGGTTTCCTTGAGATGGATTAAGGTACATGGGACATTAATGTCTGCCTGTCAGCAAAATGTGAAATCAGGCAAAGAAGGGTCTCAACTGGACATTTTAATGTGACCAATTAATGACTTTGAATTGATTCTGCCTCAAAGTTTATAGTACAATAAAATTAATATGACTTCATGAGCATATCTAAGCTTTCACATTCGAATCCAAGAAAGTGTTGTTCAGAAAATGTCCAGATTCATATCCAAATCAAAGTTTTGGTTGGTCACAGGGAATGGCCATCTGTATGACAACATTTTTTCTAAGTTGAAAAATTGCAGTTTCCATGGATAAAAGTGGCAGTGTAGGTAATTCCAAGTACACTGAAAACAATGTTTACAATAAAATTCAAAGTTCCTAATCATGCAGTCTCAGACACAAAAAAATTAAGACCAGGTCTGTTGTGTGTGTCTGTAAGATATATTCATTATCACTTAATGCAATCCAAAATATGGCCAGTGAAAGAAATATAAACAGAAATTAAAAGATGAAACATAATTAATTAAAGAATCAAAGATTCAACTTTAAAATCATGCCTACCAACAACTGTACGGTTTGATGTAAAAGAGCGTTTTTGTGGTCTTACAATACATGTTACAGAGCATGATGAAAACACTGAACCGCCACATTTGGACAGAGTGCCTCTCAGGATGCAACACTCCCACAACAAGGTCACATGTAACAAGAAAACCACCAGGTTAACCATTCATTTAATCAATCATAATATTATTTCTTCGGAGACTGCCCACTACATTGAAGATTTGCAAGACTGAAGATTCCCTTGGACGAAAATTCACCTCGGGTTAGAAGTTGTGTTAGGATTTGAGTTACGTACAGGATGTTTAGGATTAGCCTAAGGATTATCCTCGAGCAGGATTAGTGTTTGGGTAAGGATTATGGTTAGAGTTAGGATTATGTAAGGGTTAGAATCTTTGGTCTGGTGGACCTTCAATCTAGCAAATCTTCGCTCTGGTGAACTGCTCATTTCTTCAGCCTCACAAATTAAATTTAATAGAGTACTGGTATATTCTCCCTTGATAAACATAATTTCAAGTCAACCACTACTAGAGGTTATCAAGAATTTGAGGACCATTATCAAATACCCTTGTCTGCGACATTTCTGACGTCTTTGTTCTTCATAATTGATATTGGATACAAGCATCAGGCTTTAAGCCATCATACAAAAAACTTCCAACAAAGAAACTCCAAAACCTTTGAATGCCAGCATCTTCTATGAGACCAAGGCCCTGTTTCATAAAGAGTTCCAATTGATCTTAAGTTTGACCTATCATGCTATAGTCTTTTGAAGTCGAACTTGGGACTGATCATAACTCTTTGTAAAACGGGCCCAGAAGGGTCTCATGTGTCTACTGCCACTTGTCTACTTCTAAAATAAACCTTTTCTTATATTTGTCTCTTGTAGGGACAGGTATAAAAAAAATTGACAATGGTTTGCAATCCAACACTGGACACCTACCTTTCGCTTCTACATAGATGCTCTTCATAAATCCAACTTTATTTTTCTTTTTACCAACAAAATTTCTTATACTTAAAACCCCCACATAATGGTAAAGAAAACAAGAATAGTGTGGGGAACATGGTGCCCTGCAGTGTGAAACAAGGTGCCCCACATTTACTTCATCCTAATAAACTCCACCCGACACTTTGTACCTGATTTGTAATTGTTTCAGGGCAATAACACATACTGCTACATACTGCTGGTGGTTAATTTTATTACAGCAATTCTTGGCCCCATCACATTTAAAATGGTCTTACTGCAACCAAACTATCCCTATATGTACCCAAACAGATTTGCTAATCCAAAATGCTATAACACAGAGTTAAACAAACTCCTTGATTTATCTGTAAATAAAGCACGATGTAAACATTGGTCATAAATGGGGAGGTGCCTATAAGAAAGCAGGCACTTGATATAAATTACAATGATCTATTACAGGTGTAAACCAAGGTATGATCACTTCTGCTACTTCTTCACGATGGAATTAATTATTATTACATAAAAATTATAATATAACATGCACTATTCTTCAACTGAGAGCTTCTTTCACATTTTGCATTGTTGTGCAATACATACGAGTTATTCGATCCCCCCCCCCCCCCCCATCAAGAAAATACCTAAATATAAGCTTGACGAATGAAGAACCATTTTACTCTGCCCACTACCACCACCATCATCCTATTCCTTGTCTGGTATGAATATCTTTTACTACAATATCAAAGTATGACACTAAGCCTCAGCCTACATTACACCAGGTGCGAGTTCTGTTGACACCTGCTGAGATTCAGAAAAAAATGTAAGCTATAAAAAAGAAGAAAATTGCAGGAAAAAGAAATGACATAAGCTATTGGCAAGTCATAAACTTGGCAAGCCATATCATACATGCTGTGTACAATGCAGTCAAAGAGATAATATCCATGACATGCATCAAGAACTATCCCAAGAAATATCCATGAAATTTCTTAGCGATAACTTTCCAGCAGAAAGGGAGGAAGAAATCCTGCTCCTTACTAGACAGTTTAACATTAACACGAAATGATTTTGTTAATCATCCAAAGAGTAACAACAGTTTGCCAAAAGCTATATTAAAGTCTAAAATTCAATGCAGCCTGAGCCGGCGGTTTTATGTGATTCTGTGCAAAGTCTTAACTACAGGATGCATGACGAATACAGAAGCAACATTTACATTTTTCACTTTAAAACTGAATACACATCCATTTCTGCATTTCCCAACACAATTGTTGTGTATTAAACTGGCAATGTCTATCTTTGGGCTGCATGGTATTCAGCCCTCTCTACCCCACCCCTCCCATAGAACATGATAACACTTACCACAGCCAATCAGACATTTGGCAGTCAGTCGTCCATCTGTCCCATGGGTGGCGCCAGGATTTGTCCTGACAAAGGCAACGAGTTGCCAAAGGACCTTAAAATGTAAGAATTTTGGGTATGCCAAGTGCGCCGCCTTCTAGTTCTAAAAATTTGAAAATATGAGGACTTCACTGAAGAAAACCTGGAAAATTTGGGTTTTACTAGAAGAAAATTCCAAATACTTGGAATTTTATTGAAGAAATTTTGAAAAATTTGTTGAGTTTTCAAATATTTGCTCTTCCTATTTGAGAGCAAGATCAAGCAGATGGCCCCATGACTGACTGTGATTGCATATTTATCATATGCATTAAGCTCCATTACAAATGACAAAATTGGAAAATTTCACAGATGGGTGGTTACCAGCCTTCCCCAACTGGGAGGGGGGCATGGTCCCCCGGCTGGTACCACTCCTGATCTGTCAGTCAACAAATCAGTCAGCCACTGGTAATTTACTGACCTATCTCAAAGTAACAACTCCCTTCTCTTTGACAGTAGGAATAAAACAGCACATACTTTATACCAATATCCTGTTTGTATCCCATAATGCAACATTTTAAATATAATATTATATAGTACAAAATTTACAATTGCATCTTAGAAACCCTTCTACCTTACTGTCCTAGACAAATGTGGCATAAAACAAAAACTACCAAAAGGTCCATTTCTTCTTCACCAGGACCCACTAAATAAATCATACACCAGAAAGTATTCCAATGATGGAGCCATTTTGCAAAGCATGCCATCTGATCATTATTCAAACTCTATGTAGGAGCCACATCCAAATATAGAAAAAAAAAGCATTTTTAATCTTGAAATCCTAAATATGGGGAAAATAAGCCTTGCCAACTGACAAAGAATTTCAGTAAACAGATTTGTTTGTGTAGAGAGCAATGCTTGCAACACCATGCCCAATATGTAGGAACCATGTTATACATGAAAACACCCTGGAGGAAATTCTGCAGAAACCCACCTCCACTCCCTCCCCTCCCCCTCCCCATGCCCAACCTATCCTTCATCAGTCAATTATATGGTATTTAGTGGGAACTATTAATATTTGAAAAAGTTTCCAACAAACTTGAATTCTCTTCTCCTTTTTTCAAAATCAGCAAAGATACTATTTTGATTTTTTTACATCTTGGTACAGTTATGAGATTTGGTTGAAAAGAAATTTGATTTACACTTAGATATTTTCACTTACATATTCATAAATTATTTTTAATAAATGATGACTCAATTTAATGGAGTTGACCTTCACCATTTAATCTCAGCCATTCATTATTTTAAAAAGGATGGACATTACATGTCCAGGAATGATTTTTGCTGAATTTTGTCAGAACACCGTTTACATAAAACGAATAATTATAGAAAATTTCCAGGAAACACACCCTGACTGAGGCCCTGTCTTTTGTGTAAGGGCCAAGAAACCTTCAAAAACCAAAGACTCGGTTTCAATTCATTGCAACGTACGTAATACTACCTCAAAGAATTCTCATAGCAAGGAACACAGCAGTATCGTAACACAGCCTTTAGGGGCTGTTTGAGATGGTTTAGGAATGCAAAAGGTTGTGGCATACATTGAGAAAGTGCTTTGAGACGGGTCACTGGTGTGAGGTGCTAAAAGAGTCACATTGCTACCATAATAATTGTAAGCTTTGATCCCTTTTACATCAAATAATTACAAACTGTTGACCTGGGAATGACAAATACGTCCCCTGCCTTTACATCAAATAATTACAAACTGTTGACCTGGGAATGACAAATACGTCCCCTGCCTTTTATATATCAAACTTATCAAACTTGGCTGTGAAAACACATTTTTTTTCTTGTCTATCCACAGTCATAATACGAACATACACAGAAGTTTAAACTGGCATCTATAAGTCCCCTTTGTAATGAATTCTGCAAATATCTGCAGACTATGTGGGGATGACAAATGTGCATAATGACACATATATTTACACTAACATACATTCATACACATACATACATTCACACACAAATACATACACACAAACGCCCACACACAAGCCAAGCTGATGTAAGTAATCATACTGTATTCTCAATCACAATCAAATGAACATTATATTAATATGCTGAGTACCTGTTGACATTAATATCTTTAGCACAAACTTTTCAAAAACCTGCAGCATCATTCATTTGAACCTTTTCCAAGAAATGTTTAGCCTTCATTATTTCAGAAAGATATGTCTCAACAATGTTTCAAGCATAACGAACAAGGTTGGTATAGGCCTAACTATGATTAGTTTTATCATTTAAGTTCCCATCATCACTAATAGTATAATAGAGCAAAATGTTCAAAGCTGGTATCACACTTTATAGTTATTCATTACCTTAATGCAAAGCATGGTCCCCTCTGCCATAAGTGACAAATATCACTGTAAAATCATAAGAGACAAGGAAATTCCCATTCTCATAAAATGAGGAAAAATTGCACTTCTTAAAGAAATGTTTACAAATACAATGTGATGTCACGTGATATCTGAATGTATGCTAATCACATGACTAAAATGACGTCTTCATACCTTAGAGAATGTACTTCACACCTCAGGAGAATTTAAACCATTGCAGTTGTTTAATTTGACAACCCCTGAAAATAAGTGTAAAAAATAACCCCGCATGGCTTCCCTTATACTGACCTTTTAAAACCCAAACCCAAATCGAGGTTTCCATGATACCAGTGGGTAAAACTGCAAAACATAATATCCCTCCTATGTGTACCTCTGACACACTGTTGTCATTCTCAAAATAATAGCACCTTTCAGTATTTCCCTTTGACAGAAACTGTGCCTCCTATCCATTCGAAAGATGACTCTTCAAAGCAAGAGTGAGTTCACCCTGAATGTGCTCCCATAAAAACTTTAATCTCAGTACATGCAAGAATTCACTGTGACTCCACAAGAAAGATAAAGGCTCAGAGCTAGAAAGAAGGACTGTAGGTTGTATCATGTTTTTGGACTTGTGTTTCTTCTTTCTTAAAAGAAAGGGTGCTACCAAATACAGGAACAGGTTGATAGAACCTTAGTGTGAACTTCACCCCCCTTATAACTTGGAACTTCTATTAACAATTTCTTGGGAAATACTGCAATAAAATTTCACCTTCCACAAGGGTAAAATTTGTGACATTTACCACTCCTGAGAACCTTAAAAACATTGTTCCTTTAAAACTACTCTTCCTTTAATATAAATACTATATGTATGAGATGTTTCCTCAAAGTCACCTTACTTCATATCCCACTTACAGCACATTCAGCTTGAATTTGCTCAGACACTCAGTTTCCAGGCAAACTATTAACAAGCTGAATATGAAACGATTTACTTCAGCCCACTCCCCTCAGTATTTTGGAGGACAGCTGGAGGCAACTAGTAAAATTTCCACTAGCTTGAGTATCTACACATTCTCCATCATTTTGAGATTATTCTCACAATATTTCATCTTTTCAAGTACCATACAGTAGTAACGAAGCCCAAATTCCTTATAAATTTGTACTACAAACGACTCAACACTAAAGTGTTACCAAAACCCCAAATGCGTCACATGCAAATGAATTTATAGTTTATAAATTCCCACTAAGCAATACAAGAATACCCTACTTTGGTAAAAATAATCCTCAGGCAGACAGTTTATAGAAAAGTGCAGTACAGCTAAGGTCTACCACAAGCACTGTTTTAAAAATTCCTCTCTCCAATATATAGCAAGCAAGGTTCACATCCTTATGAAAAAATCCACTGTGGTATGAATTGATATGACGAATATCTCAGAGTCGAGGACTTCCTCTTCATATAATATGCAATCTCTATGATGTAATTCAAATTCAGAAGATTTTCAAAAACTGGAGATTTTAAAGACTGATCATTCACTCACACAAATCTCAACACAAAAGCTTTTATATTCTGAAAGTCACATTTGCAAAGCTTGCTCAAAAAGCACTAAACCACATGCTAGCCTAACAGTGATAGTATTAACATTACCAGCTGCTGTACACAGTTTGAAGAAAAGATAGATCTGAAAACATCTGTCTTTCAACTTCTGAGGATATTTTGTTGGTTGGAATGAGCAGAAAGCAGCACCGTCAATTTTCAACACGACTCTTTCACATTTTTTTAGTGTTTTTGTCAACTTGCAATATGCATACATTTGTTCACACAGCTACTTAATTTCACAATGTCTACCCTCTTCCTGAAATCTCCTTTCAGCAGACTTCTCATCTTGCGATGTTCCTTCTGACTGTTGTGCCATCATTGTGACGCGAAAGTCTTCAGTGAGGTGTCCCTGCTTGAACCTACACATAGTTTTGAGCTCCTATGTACAGTCTACACAGTAATTACTGTATAACACAACAGGAATTTGTCTTCTTTGCCTAAAGAACAAGAAACAAATACAACACTCTATGCATATAAAATGAAAACAGTATCTAAGAAAAAGAAATAAAGAGAAAAGTTCTTTTAAAGGAAATATTGCATTTACAATGCACCAACATGGCATACAAAGAAAATACCTTTCATCATTAAACCATTCAGTCTGACCAATAAAATCTAGCAATAGCTTTATCTCCTCAAAATATTATGCATTACAAGAGTAACAGATGTTGCATCATTTTAATTTTTGAGAGTTTGTGTGAACAAATTATTTGTGTGCAACAAATAACCAAATTTCTTACTGTCAGAGCCTTCTGTACCTATTAGTATTGGTTTAAAAAATATGGACATTTTCTGTAAAACAAATGCAATATTTCCCTTTAAACTATAGATGATTTCCAACTTTCTGGTAGAGAAATATTAACTTATAAAACATCTTGAAACTTCTAAGAACTTCCTTCTGTATACTTCAGTACTCCATCTTAAATACTTCCTCTTTGGTTTCTTAAAGTCCAAGTAGCCAGTCAATAATGGATGTTACTCACATTAGACATGTAACTTACACTAAATACACATCTGAATTTCTGAAGTTTCAAAAATATTCCTCCCCTTTGCATCAACAAATTCCCTTATTTCTCCTTTTCAGAGCTTTACCCAACTACAAAACAGGACATTCACTTTTAATGATGGATATACCTGAGTGGCTGTGACACTGTCACAGTGTCACAAAACAAAGTACCGGTTCTCTGACTCACTAACTAATGTGTAAAAGATTGCATTACCCCAGCTGATTTACAACTGCCCCCAAAACACCTGGGTAAGAGGTATTGATGATGTATGAAAAAAAAAGAGTTTTATGAGGAATATTTAACCCAAACAAGGGGAAAATCTCTCAAAGTATTACCCCAAATATCACATAGTAACCTCTTACAATAAGATCTTAGCTTCAATGCTGCTGAGTTTGAATAATGGCATGCAATCCAACATTATGTAATAACTCACTGTTTTGTAAAAAGATCTTGACTGGAAACTAAGAGCATCAGATTTTTCTACTAAATCATCCAATTTCTCTCCTCTTTCTAACATTGATTCAATGGTACCATGCTGCAGGTGAAAAGAACAAAAATTTGCATGTGTGGACTAGCAAATTACAGTAAGTCTGACATCAAATATTAAGACTTACAGTAGGAGTGCAATTTTGTTAGTAATGTGCAAGACTTATCACATAAACTATGGTCATAGATATACATGCAGACCTGTGCACTACACTGGCATCACGTTTTTTAACATTCAAACTTAAATTTTGAAGTACACAATTAAATGTTAGTGGAAGCAAGCACATTAGAATGTGAGTATGGAATCTTTCAACATGATTAGTGGATGAATACTAGGCAGAGCCTTACCTATAGGCCTAGTGAGCCCTTGTCTAGGCTTGTCAGCATTTTCACGAACGCAGGATTTTGAGTGCAGGACACAAGAAAATTTCTTGGGGTGCTAAATGTGCTACTGCACTGCGTCCACCAGACGCAAGATTTCTTGCCGCTCCTACCACTTTACCTGATACTTAACTGTACCACCTAACCCATCCAAATACAGCCTACGCTGACTATAAAATAATGCATGCACAGGTATAAAGACACTTTTCTTTTCACTTTTGAGACAGCTCTTTGTAATGATATTGTTTTCAAACCTTGCTTTCATTTGAGCACAAACAATGTTATGTACTGTTCCGTGTTGCATGCCTGTGTGCTGTTTGAAGTACGGGAACCTTCAGCGATCATATACTGTACATATCACAGTGCAATGTCCCACTTGCAAAGTTACAGCTCGATCCCTCCTGCTTGCGCGAGTGCCACTGCACATCGTTTCATACTGTCTGTGTGTACTATGTACAGTGAATAATAATATGCAAACTGCACATCCGAAGTGTGGAGTCTTTACTCTGAAAGTACTACTGCCTTTGGCAGGTCCAATGTTATGACTTTATAAATATGATTCCTTCAGTATATATGTGCAGAGACAGTACAAATACTGTGCTAAATTTTAGCGCAAAAAGTTTGCGGATGGGGTTGTTATTTTTAAAAAGCAAGCAGCTATACAGCTTGCTCCAGTGGAAAAGACAGATTTTCTGCATTGTGCCAAAAGTTTTTATGCACAGTACAGAAATCATGCTCAAGACTAACGTAACATGAGAGTTGTACGTACAAGTACCAATCTCATACAAATTGTTGTTATTTTGCGTGAGGCGGTGCAGTTCTTAGCCACTCAGTGCAGTAGTATAGTCGGTACAAACACACATGAGTCCTATTGTATGAAGTACCTACAGTGAAAGACTTTCTGTATACAAGAACTGAAGGTAACGTGTGGTACCAATCTCTGTCCTTCTGATATGCAAATTCTACTGACTCAAATGTTGTAGGCACCTTTATGTTTGTCATCAATAGTGCTTTCACTAAGTTGATGATTGTCACTAGTTTGATTTATATGTGACACTTTTTATCTGGTATTAACATATGTGGCTCCTACAAGAAGGCTCCAGTGAATTGCACAGGGTTTTATATACTATAGGCTACTTTAACAGCAAACTGCAACTCACAAGGTCAAATAAAGGTCAGACAGTGAAGCCAACTGGGGTCACAAACTCTCTAAGTTGGGATGCAAACTTTTTTAAGCAGTTGCGTCCCTGGGAAGCAAATTATTTTTGTCTAGTAAAAACACCGCTTGTGACATCACAGGTAAGCAAGTCTACTGTATTAATGGTTGCTTCCTCCTACTTTTTGAGGGGAAATCCTGCAACAAATATTTGTGAACGTACAAAACTGTTCCTAATATTGATCAACTCCAATGTGAAGGTTATTATGGTGCATACAAAGCTGATGGTATGCAATAGACGTCAAGAAAACATAACCTTCCTATACATTTTAACAATCTGTGATCGGTAACTGGCACTGCCTGACTGTGTCCTTCAATAATTTGTAACCAGCAATTATTCATTAAGGTATAATTGGTCAAACACTACATTTCACCAGTAATGCATATTAAAGTACACCAAACTCAGCACATTTTAGGCTGTATTTGACACCATTCTTGCCTGTTCTCAGAACATGGTAACTCGTTCTGCAGTGTTGAACACGAACCATACAGTATGTGCAGGTACAGCTACCATGGATATACGGACTGTACCCTTATCATCATTACATGCATCGTATACAGTCAAACTTCAAAGCACCTGATTTTCAGGTACCTCAAATACAGTACATGCATGATATTCATACACATCCTGTTGCCCTGACAACTCCCTGGTATAAGTACATCAGCGGTATACGAAAGTGACAATACTATTTAGCCTATGTACAGGATCTGGTCTACAAATGTCACTCTAGGTAGTCTACATAGGCCCTTTGTAACGCTGTACCACCGTACCGTTCCATACTTTCACTATTCATTTATTTCCATAATAAGCCCACAAGTCTGTTGTTAGAACATTTACTCCTGCCAGGTACCTGCTGCTTAAGTTGATGTTGTTTGAAAAATTGCATAACTTTTACGAAGAGCATTGTGCTGAAATTTCACTCGCATTTCTTCTGTGAGAAGACATCTCCCCCATCTTTGATAATGTTCGTTCTTGCTGCACCACCAACCGAGGTGGTGTGAGATTTGGGTGCAAGAACAGTTCACGAACGTGTTCTTTCGTGATCAACTTGCACGAGAACACTGTTCTCTGTTTCGAAACGGGGCATTGAATACAACCCATAAGTATATAATCGATTGATTCTGAGCAAACCTTTAGAAAATGAAACATTATAGCCCATCAAATCAAGCCTTCTCTCAGTTTCTGACAAAGCCATTAATACTCTATTCCATTTTGTTTTTACCAAGTGATACTTTTGAACCCCTAAGTAAACTAGAAAGCCAAAAGGCTTAGTGATTCCTTGCCATATGATATATTGTAACAAGACTGAGTCACCCTCATGACAA
>WURT03647483.1:4149-19343 GCA_009936505.3 Holothuria glaberrima | reverse complement strand
TCTTTAAGAGGGAATAGTACAGTCCAGACCATGGTAGAATAGGTTGTTTTAGAAGAGGTGTACTACAATATCAGAACTTAATTGTTGTTAAGAAATTTGTGAACCAGTGAAGTACCTTTTGTGAGAATATCAGAGCCGTGTAGGCTGGTGTATCATATGGTATTGCATGGTATTATAGTGCAGAGGAGACAGTGTATTTAAGTTATGGTGCCTGGCGTTTTTAATTGATTCAGTATTGTCAAATGGGCCATTGCTTTTATCAGCTTGTACATTAGGTTGCCCAACAGGTCATAGGGTTGCCTCAGCCAAATAGATTTTAAAGCACAAAAATGGAACCCTGGTCTCAGTTACCTAAGTACCTCAATAAAGGCCATACTGTAGCTGTATATACCTGATTTTGTTTGAAGCCGTGGCTCCCCAAAATCGCTGTTTAAAAAGTGGATATTTTACATAATATATTATATAATTCATTGTTATTGTACAGTATGGCATGAAAGCCTGTATTTTCAAGATATTTTTAGTCTTTGTATGAAACTTGAAGTACGGTATAATCCATAGTTTTATGTGACACACCTGAGCTTTGTGCTGATCATACCGTCACATAGCTCTATCATTTTAAACATAATTTTCAGTTGAATGGGAATATTAAAACGGTACCTTGTCAGACATATAGACAGTAGTCTGGCTCTTTTGTTTGTAATTTAGTGTACACACATTCATTTCAGTGTGTGCTTAATGTGCTGTTCTGGTGACTTGACAATGTGCAAACAAAACCCTATAGGCAAACCATATGACATATAGGCTGTGCCATATACAGACCATATACAGTTCAATACTGTACAAACAGGCCAGCAGGTGATCATTTAAATTAAACAAAATTGACAGCATGTTTAATGGTGCATGCATACACAGTTTATTGTTCCAAAACCCTTACAATTACAAGCTATTGACTTACATACTACTGTACATACTATGTAGATCTGTTCTAGAAGTGTACTTTGCAGTCCTTGTAAGGAGATAATGTCTGTAGTCCCCCATCTCATTGGTCCCCCTTCACATAACCCTAACCCTAACCCCTAACCCTAATGAGATGGGGGACTAATGACACGAGGGACTAATGAGACGGAATAATGAAGGGGGGGACTAATGAGACGAAACCAGCTAAATGGGGAAAGAATGAGACGGGACCAATGAGACAGGGGACTATAGACTATAGAGCGGATCCTCTTCAAACTGGTGTAGCCATGTTTCATGTCATAGGCTACAGTATACTCCCTATTCACTGCATTTACTTTCACTCGTGATGAATGACATGATCTTAAACTAAAAAAAAAGTATTCTTAATCTATAAAAAATCAATCATTTAGTTGGATTAAGTATTAAAAAGGGTTCCTTGCCATCAGAGAATCAGGAAAACCTTAAAAGTGTCTTTCTCCAGTCAGGGAATCTGAGGAAAATGTCTTAAACCTTGGAGACGTCAGGGAATTAGATTGGTCCACTGTCCAAAGGAGCAAATGGTCAGTCTTTTAAATTTTGGGTCTGTTGTCGAAACTGCTTTAAGACTTTTCAAAGTACAAAAAGATCAGAACAGTTTTCCAGGAATTTTGAAAATTCATAATAATGAAATTAGCTCTGACTTTTGTTTCTAGGAACTCAAAATAATTTTTGAACAGCTGTAATGCTACTGTATGTTATCAACATTTTGTAGACTCTCACCCTACCTGTAGCCCCAATTTCAAAATCACACTTTGCAGGTTTCCCAGCATAAAAAGGGTACTAGGATTGCACTTTGTTGCCAATTTTTTTTCTCCAGAAATACCAAATGGCTTTAACTTTGCTACAGTACTGTGAAGAAAAGGTCACAGAACACTGAAATATGTTCAAATTTCACTATATTTCTCTACTTTGGGATTGATTTGTCATTCACTGCCAAATCAACAAATTTCAAAGCCAGTTAAAAAAAAAAAGGGGAGGAGGGAGGAAAGTGTCAGTTGGCAACCCTGCACTGGGACAGGGACCGCGAAGCCAATTTGAAGTGGGGCTGATCATGGAAGCGACCCAGTATGTTCAAGAAAATAAAAGCCTATCATACCAGTTTAAGGTGGCCCAAAATGCCCACAGCAAAAAATAAGTGTGGGCGCTAAAGCCCCTTAACCTCCTAGGTGTGCGGTCCCTGTGGGATTTTGTCAGGTCTAGTTAGGTCTGGTCTGGCTTGATTAGAGTTCTGGTGCCAAGTGTCAGTTGGCAACCCTGCACTGCAAAGTGTCAGTTGGCAACCCTGCACTTGGACAGGGACCGCGAAGCCAATTTGAAGTGGGGGCTGATCATGGAAGCGACCCAGTATGTTCAAGAAAATAAAGGCCTATCATACCAGTTTAAGGTGGCCCAAAATGCCCACAGCAAAAAATAAGTGTGGGGGCTAAAGCCCCCTAACACCTCCTAGCTGTGCAGTCCCTGTGGGATTGTGTCAGGTCTAGTTAGGTCTGGTCTGGCTTGATTAGAGTTCTGGTGCCAGCTGTAACTGTATTTTAATAACAGAGCTGGAGCTGGCATGCTGTGACTGTCTCAAAGTCCACCATATTGGTGAATGTGGGGTTGAAATTGAAAGTTGTGTGGTAAGCTACAAAACTCTTCCTAAGTAATCATGCAAATAAATGGTTACAAGTACGGTAGCTTCATTGTCAGTATTTTTCACACAATTGTTGCACTTTGGACCAGTTATTCAAACAGTAAGCAGTAAAGTGGTTTGTTTTGGTGTTGGGATGTGATAAACTGACCTTGCAACTGAATTTTAAAAAGGTTGGTCTAAAACCTTGTTAATCATTTAATAATACCAAATTCAATACAAAGTACACCTGAAGGCTGTTTTTATCACATTTGTGTATAAATTATCTGTAGGTTTACATTTTGCTTCCTGTATATATGAACAGGATCATCTGTGTATATTATTACTAAGCAACAAAGTTCTGAAAAGTATCATTTTAGGCATTTACTTCCGAAATTTAAAGTACCATGTCTTTCCTGTCTGATTTTACTTTAAAGGCTTACCAAATATTCATTGGATTCATATGAGGATACTGTAAATTGCGTAAAAGTACAAACTGAACTTCTTTCTGGAACACGTTTGATGTGCTGTGTTGTATGTGCCCAATATTAATAACAAGCCAGTAGGGTACTGGAAGTATAGTCACCGAAAGTCACTGTAACTGCTGTGTGCCAGAATGTTGCCTGCTGGATGGATATGTTTTATGTTTTACCTCTGCATCTATATGGGCTACACGCATCATACCAACTGTCGAGACTGTTTCGATAAATTCCTCATCATTTTAAATACAGTTTGTGCACTATTTATTACATATATATATATATTATATATATATGTATATTTCACTATAAATTCCCCACTTAGGGTGAGAAAAGTTTTGGAAAAGTGGACCATAGGGCCAAAAAGAAAAAAAAAATGGGGCGAAAATTGTTTTGCCTTGGCATTTTCACACACTTATGTAGGAATGTGTAAACGTATGGTAACATCCTTTTAAATACACGATCTGTATGCAATTACTTCAAAATCGACGAATTAACAGACACGAATCTACTAACATGCATGAATGGCAGACCATTGAAATAAAGCTGATTATATCTTGGAGACGTTGGAAGGAAATATATGCTTATGTATTTTATTATTTTTTTCTCCTTAAGGTAGGGTGATGTAAGGACTTTCTCCCTAAGTGTCGAATTAGCATTTTATATATATATATATATATATTTCCCCCCTTAGGGCGAAAGAAGTTGTTGAAAAATCGACCATAGGGCAAAAAAAAAAAATACGGCAAAAAAATGGATTCCCCTTTACGTTTTCACGCCCTTTTTATATAGGAATACGTAAACGTGTGGTAACGTCCATTAATAGACACAATCTATATGCTATTACTTCAAAGTAGACAAATTTACGGACACCTATCTGTTAACACGCATGGATGGCAGGCCATTGAAATAACATTTATCTCTTGAGGACGTTGGGGGAAAAATATGCTTATGTATTTTATCGTTTTCTTTTTCGCCTTAAGGTAGGAAGATATAAAGACTTTCGCCTTAAGGGGGGAATTAGCGTTATATATATGTGTATATATATATGTGTGTATATATATATGTGTGTGTGTGTATATATATATATATATATATAAATCAGCAACGAAAAATAAATCCACATCTAACAGAAAGTAGCAAAAACAAGTCTGATTAGTACCATATTTTTCACTCGACAAATTCAGTGGTCATTTTAGAGTGCGCAATTTCCTTTGCTTGCAACTCACTCAGTGATGAAGTCTTATTGACTTAAGTTTAATACTGTGAAATAAAAGTGGGAAGTACAAAAACAACATTTCCAGGATTAGTTCTTCCTTGTAGTACACTATATAAATATTCATACTGTAGAACAAATGACGGTCAAGAAATTAGTTCCGTTTAGGCTCAGGAATATAGAGTAATTGATTGATTTCTGTCATTCCCTCTACTGGTATTAGAACGTGAACATTAGAAAGAGGTTTGTGTAAATATTCAGCATCAGCTGGTGATGTTAGCAAAATGATGACATGGTCTCTTTAAGTTTGTGATTCAGGATATATATGTTTTCATTTTTTTGTATCAGGATCCGTATGTGCTTTCAATGGAGCATCACACTGACTGGGTAAATGACACTGTGCTCTGCTGTGGAGGTAGAACTTGTAAGTATACTACGAAATTGCTTGTATATTTTTTGGGGTGTTAAATTGCAGAAATTTCATCCTTTCTTCAACACAATGTGCAAATGTGCTTATTGTTATTGAAAACTGACACTTTCTCTCAAGTTACATTCTACAGTCTTTGTAGACCTTTACCACAGTGAAAAATCTCAGGGACTCAGTCATGGCACAGGGGTTTTGCTACTCCTACCCCATACCCTTTATCATTATTTCTTAACATGAGTAAGGTCTGTTTGTTAACTTATATGTATACTGTACACTGTGCAGTGATCCACAACAAAGTTCAAAACAAGTTGTTATATATATATATATATATATATATATATATATATATACACTAGCCATTATAACAGAAGGTTTATTGGGTAGTTTCTGGGGCTGCTTCAATGCATCGATAATCATGATACTAGTTTCCCAGTTGTACAATATCAGACATCCTTTAAGTATCACAAAATCGGAAAAGAAGGAGCAATATCAAAGAAAGTAGAGGCGAAAGAATGTATTGTGTCTTTAAATGATATTCATAAAACATTTATTGCAGTTTTTGTGATTTCAAATACATGTCATGTTGCTAAAAATAAATGGAATAGTTACAAAACAACCAAGCAATTAAGAGTTTGAAATGTATCAAGCGTCTAAGTTGAATACATGTGCAGATTCAATTTTTGTTGGGTATTATATCGCGATACTACGATGTATAGGGATACTTTCAGCAGCGATAATCCCGATGCCTTTCTGCTGTATCATGACAACCCAAGTAGTTTCCACTTTCCATAGTGATTTTATAGCCCTCTGAATATTTTTCATGATTTTAAGATTGGGTTGTGATATGAGAGTTGGGAACAGTCAGTCTAAATTTTGGCAAAATATTCCCTGGAAAAAGGATTTTGTACAAAGATACTGTAAATATTACAATTGAAAGATGAAGCTCAAAATCTGATTAAAAGGTAGATTTCCTCTTCTTTGTAAGCTTTCAGGCATCAAGCCATCTATTGTTGAAGCAAGTGTGATTGGTACACCTTGTTGGGAGGGGAAGGGGCAAGTTGAGGCTTTCGTAGGGTGAAGAGCAGTGGTGTTGTACTCTAGTATCATCCTGTGAGGTTGCCAGCTAAAAGGATGACTGTTTTCATTTCCCAGCCGATTACCATGGGAGGAGGTGAAACTATAAAGTTATCTCCTCCTTCCCCCTTCCACAGTCACCTACCCCATCACCAGGGTAGTGCTACTGTTTGAACAATGCCTATGATGTCATAGAACTGTTTTAAGTTTAAACGAGAGCTTTCTTGGTTTTGATTTTTCAGTAATATCAGCTTCTTCAGACACCACAGTCAAGGTCTGGAATGCTCACAAGGGTTTCTGTATGTCAACGTTAAGAACACACAAAGTAAGTACTGCAGATCTTAACATGCAAACTTTGTGAAGGATTGATGGTTAGTGTTTGTATTTCTTTGGAAGGGTTAAAGTTTATCAGATAAGTAAAAAAGGGATAAGGCAAGTCTTCAGTTTTTTGGATACAGATAAGACATAAGGTGGAAAAAAAAAAAATTAGGAAAGGCTGTCCTTGCACATGATGAATGGAGCCTTTGCCTTCTGAAATTGGTTACACTGTTGTTGTGTTGTATTCACTACAAATCTTAACTGTTTGCAAGGTTTTTTTTTTGGCAGATGCTATTAACAGCTTGCTTGCCCTACATGCATCACGGGTTCAAGCTGCACTGGCCTGCCTTTAAATATCTGTATGCACCATAATGGTGTGTGTTCATAAGAATGCTATAGAGCCCCACCTTAAATTACACCCTTAAATTTTATGGCAAGAAACCGAGAGAGGACTTTTAGTTGAAGTATGTGCATATCATTTGGTACTAAAAGAAGACTGTTACTTCAAATTGCCCAACCAGTACTGAATGGGTGGTAAGTAAATCGGCACAGAACTGAATGAAAACCCTGATCTGGACATGCCCAATTGACAGTTCAGTGTAGCATAATATAAAGGTACTGGTTTCCCCTTAAATAAACATGTCCGTACAGAAAACAAGGTTCAGAAGTGACTCTAAAGGAGGCTTTTACAATGGTCACCGGTCTCCTGCTGTTAGAAAGTCCACTTTCTACAATATTTGGACGCCAACTTGGTGGGAATTAAACTTGGCATAGATAGAACTTTGCATACACCATATTAATTTGTGGTTACAAGAATACTGTAGCGCCCCCTTTTAAAATTGCACCCATGCTACTTCTATTATTTTAAGGCAAGAAAATGAGAATTGTGAACTGTGAATTGAAGCATGTGCATATCATTTAGAAGTAAAAGAAGAGTGCTTCTCTATTACCCCAGTAGAGGAAAAATCAACCCTGCTTGTATAACCGTCCTTTTATGTGTGATGCAGCACATATGATGGTGAAACCTAATAAGGCCACTCTAAGAAAGTTTTTATTTTTATAAAATAAGAATGTGAATCTGATTGAACCTGCAAATCTTTAGGCAGACTTGATCTTGTTTGTGAGCTTTGAAGTTTTACCAAAGAATGTCCCTACTGAGAGATACATGTACAACAAGTTCAGAGTTTTTAACTTAGGCCCTAGATTGGAACGAACCTAATAAGGCCAGCGGGCACTGTTTGCAGTTTTGTGTACAGAGCTGTATGTAACCAGCTCTATGTAGGCTTTGCGTGTTGAAATTGAGGCTGCATGTCTTTACAAGTGCATGCTTGTAATATTAAACGGTTCACACGCATTTGCCATGGAGCTTGTGGTAAACGTGCTGCATCAAAAATTGACGCTCTGATTGTGACAGCAAGTAAAGATGCGCATTGTTGGTTGGATCGATGCACAAGATTTGAACGTGGCCTTATTAAGACTCGGAAAATGTCGGCACATTGAAGGCATGGGAGAAATGTTCCTAATAATCCATGCATCATGGAGATTCTTTTGAAATTTGAGTCAAAATGTTGCTTTGGAAGGTTGATGCCCTAAAGGTACTGCCTGAAGGCCTAAGTTATTCAGGAAGAGGGATGGAAATGGATTAGCATTTCATTGGAGATTGATTTGGTTAACCAAAAATGAAGAAAATTAGTTGATCTTACCCCTCGCCACTTGTAACATAATTATGCAGGTAAAAAGGGAAATGTGTAGAAATGACAGCACAATATACTTACTACAATCTTGGACAAAACTTGTTGGGACACCTTGCTCCCCTTCACAATGTTGATCACTGTTATCCTGTTCATGGCATACAGTCACTCTTTCTGTGCAACATTGGAAGGGGAAGGGGGGTTTCATGTAAACCTGGGAACTGAGATTCAAGAATATTATGACAAAGTGTCCCAACAGTTTTGTCCAAGATTGTAGCCTGGTAGTGAAGTAAGAACTTTTATTTTTTTTGTGTTTCTCTGCTGGAAGGATTGTATCACTGTGCGTATTGATAAATTAATACTCATAAATGTTCATGGTTTTCTCTTAGGATTCACCCAGTCCACACATGATATTATGCAAAATTTCATGTCTCAAGAGTCTCCAACCCTAACCTATTGCATTTCTCCTCCCTAACCCTAACTTTGTAACAAGATATCATGCATGACATGTATGTCTCGAGACAAGAATGCGACACATTACAAACCAAAATGTGAGGATTTGGTGCACTATTATATAAAGGCATTAGCATATGCAAAAGACAAAGATCATGACGCATCCAGTGGTCTGGATAGAAAGATATTCCTTTGCATCTTTGCATGTTGATAAATTAATATTCATAAATATTCATGGCTTTCTTTCAGGACTATGTAAAGGCATTAGCATATGCAAAAGACAAAGAACATGTGGCATCTGGTGGTCTGGATAGACAGATATTCCTTTGGGATGTCAATACACTCACAGCACTCACTGCCACAAATAACACTGTCACAAGTAAGTAGGAATTGTCACAAATTTGTGAGAGTGATATCATGAGTTAGAAAGAAATGTATGACAAGTTTTAGAGAATGATGTCAAAAGAAGTAAATAAGATTAATATCACATGTTTGACAGTATCACATCACAAGTATGTAGTGAGAGTGATGTTACAAGTGGTAAGAATGATGTCACAAGTTAGTGAGTATCACATCACAAGTATGTAGTAAGAATGATGTTGCAAGTGGTAAGAATGATATCGCAAGTTTGTGAGTATTACATCATGAGGATGCAATGAGAGTAATGTTTCAAGTCTTAAGCATGATGTCACAAGTTTGAAGGAACAATGTCACATGGAAGAAAAGCAGGACATGACAAATTCTAGAAAAGCTGTCCAAAGTTGGAAAAAGTGATACCACTATTAAGGAAGAATGATGTCAGAAGTTTTTAGGAATGGTGTCAAAAGTAAGAGGGGAATAATGTGATAGTTTGCAAGAAGACATCACAAGTACTAAGTTTGAAGGATGTCCCAAGTAAGAAAAAAATGAAGTCAAAAGTTTGAAGGAGTGATGTCACAAGAAAAGAAAGCAGCATGGGACAAGTACCTCAAACAATATTACAAGCTTGTAAGGATGATTCCTCAAATTTGTTACAGTGATGTCACAAAGAATGAAGGATATGAAAAGTATGTAGAATGATATGAAAAGTTTGTGAGAATGATATCACAAGTAAGAAAGAATGTTGTAAGTTTGCAAGAATGTCAGAAATTTGTAACAAATTGGAGTGGTACACTGTATCACAAATAAGGTCTAATAATGGCTTGTTTTTCATGCAAAGAAAACTTTTATGAGGATAAATTTGTGCAAATTCAGTTGGCAATCTGCCTGCAATAACTTTGTCATCTGAGGGCACATTATGACTATCTAATATAGGAAAGGAAAATGCTGATCTCAGAATTGATGAATCTAAGCCTGAAAGGTAGCCAGAGGCCATTACCAAA
The DNA here is from genome assembly GCA_009936505.3 of Holothuria glaberrima. Taxonomy (NCBI): domain Eukaryota; kingdom Metazoa; phylum Echinodermata; class Holothuroidea; order Aspidochirotida; family Holothuriidae; genus Holothuria; species Holothuria glaberrima. The sequence continues at coordinate 9,719 of WURT03647483.1, read as the reverse complement.
GTACCCTCTCTCATAGTTGTGATATCCCTCAAAAAGCCTGATGCAGAGACCTGTCTGACCTCAGGGCCTTAGGGCCATCTGGATTACATCCGTCAGGTTTTTGGACTTGCATCCCCTTTGCCTTGCTATGTTGCCCTTGTAAAGTTTCATCAACTACGAACCATACACGTGGCTTACCTTTCATGTTTTACATTGAACCCTGGACAAAAGTTGATTTCTAAAACAGTTTCCCCTTGTAATAATTGCTTGAAGTTTTTTCTCCGTATCTTTCGTGGGTAATGCAACCCCCCTACCCCCCTGAAAGCAGAGAGATATTTAGTACTGACTAGGGCTTGTATCGGTCACACTTACCTTACCCATGCATATTTACTCCATGGGGATGAGAGACCATATTGTATCCCATGTGATTGTGCTGTCACCGTTAGTCACATTCTTGTTGACTGTTACAAATACTCCCATATTCATCAGTAGTACTACACTGAGCCAAACCTGGAAACGTTATTCGAGTACACTGACCCTTCTCTTGTTCTGGGCTTTTCTCAAGGAAAGTAAACTTTACAGTAAATTTTAACATGACTCCCACATTTGCATTTGCCCAGACATTCACTTGAATTTTACCCAATCTTTGCTTTTTTATTGTACCCCATCTTTCCTTTTTTAAGTTGATTTTTATCCCTTTATTTTTGCTGACACTATATAACACATGCAAGTTGGTGTGTCGTTAAACCCCATCTAACTAACTAACAAAAATTCTCCGTATTTTCCCATAGCATCATCTTTTAATGGTCAAAAAGATTCCATATACAGTCTAGCCATGAATCCCTCTGGAACAGTACTCATCTCAGGCTCCACAGAAAAAGTAAGTACATCTAATGTGAATATTGCGATTATTTCACTATGGAAGTTATTTTGGGGGAATGGGGCAGGGGATAATTCAAGAAGCCAGTGCTGGGGATAGGACCCTCATGCAACCAAATATTGTTGGGTCAGTGGATGGTCATTCTAGCCAATTTCAATTGTAGTGTAAACTGTGGTCTCCAGATAACCCCCAGCCCCACAATCTTGTTTCACTCTAGCAGTATTGATCAGTCACATCATGGAGTGGAGATAGTGTTACATTTTTGAAAGTGGGATTGTTGAGCATTAACATATATTAAATGGGCTTGTAAAATCACCCTAAACATATTTAGGAATATGATCATATCTCTAAGTACAATTGGTGACTGTTATTTGATTGACATAAATTCAAACAAAAGCTTCACTCTGCTTGTTCAATTGTGACTTCTGCAGTCAGTTGTGTTCCCAAATAAGCTCACACAGTATTGTGTTGATATGGCCATGAGCAGTTTAAACTCTGTGCATGCTACTGTCACTTTAGCATGGGAGTGTACTAGGCAGGTATTTTATGTTTAAATTGGAGGATGGGCTTGACATAAACTGAGTAGGGAAAATTTTTACTGTGTAGGGTGGTACCTGTTACCCTTTGGGTAGGATCTTGTGCTACTTACACTGTTCCTCAAATTCTAAACTTGACATACTATTGAGATGCAGTTTCCACTTCCAAAACAGAAAAATGTTCTGCATTTTTGAAAATCATACATTTAGTTCCTGTCAAATCCCTTTTATTTATGGCTGAAATTACAAAGAAGCAATAAATCAGCATTATTATGAAGAGTTCAATGTGATAATGTTGAACATATTTGACCTTCAGGTTATGAGAATTTAATACTTTAAGGTGACTGTCTTTTCATTTATACACCAACAAATCTAATCAACTTTCTCCTTGAATTCTTAGAGATTGGGTTCTTTCCTCAAGATGCATTTACCCATTTACTCACAGAATTATAATGTAAACATGTTGTGTAGACCTCATGCCCAAATTTACTGATATTTGGATCTATCCCTTACCTTTGAGATTTAAATGGAAGGTTTAAGCTAAAATTTATATTTTTTTAATGTGAAAGAGGAAAACTTTATGCACTTTGGTGAAGTTTTCATTGGATTCTGATGTGTGGTCCTTGAGATGTCAGCAGATAAAGTTACTTTGTGTGTAGCCTGAAGTGAACTTGAAGCAAGCAGGTGTGATGTCATCATGCATTGATGACTAACACTTTGTTTCTTTGTTTTTCAATCTATTGTTTTCACATTGAAACTGATATAAGCTTTCTATGGAGGATGTAAATGTCGCAAAATTCCTATACCTGTCATGGCTTGACATTACTGAAACATGAGATTATGGAGGAAAAAAAATTGGCTGTCAGGTCTAAAGAAAAACAGACTATAGTATATGATAGTATACAAATAATGAATGTTTATGAGTGTGATAGTATGAATAATTTCATGAGTTGAAAGACGGAATAATCCATTCAACCAGGTGGAGCTGAGTTGAATAGAACATACAGTCTCTCAACAAATGAAATTATTCATACTATCGCACAAATAGAAAACATTCATTATTTTATGTAACACCGAAACTTCCTAAATCATAGGTTTTGGTCAAAATTTGATTGTGCGTACCCCCCATGGCTGACGCCACCACAGTGAGTTAGTACCGAATAACCCATGGCATGTGACGACCAATCCTCCAATCAGATGGAGAGGAATTAATAAGGTGTTATATAATCTTGATTAATGAGATTTAACTATATGTCACATGTTCTTGCTTCAGTTTTTCTTTGGGTGGAAAATGTGAGAACTTCAGCTCTAGATGCGTCAAGAAGTTCACATAGAAACTGATTGAAGATTTATCCAGAGTGTTCATAGTCCTGTAACATATCAAACTAAATTTGAGCTTAAAGGCAAACAGTTGTCAGCCCAAAATATATTTTTAGTGTGAGGGTATCAAAATTCTCAGTTGGTGACAACTCTGTGATTGATATCAAAGTTTGAAAATTCAAAACATGCAAAGTAGCTCGTATCCACACAATGCAGGGGGAGTATTATGATTACACATTATTGCCTTGTATGCTCACCAGGATGGCCTTAAGCAGTAAAATAGGTTTGTAACTGCACAAGGAGAAGCTTTTCACAGTTAAGGGAAGAGCTACAAGTTGAATATTTGGGAGAACTGGAACTGTCTGGGATGACGAGAATTGAACGATAAGCCCTTCTTTGAAAAGCCTTGCCTTCAAGTAAGAAAAGCAGCATTGTTATAGTGCATATTGTAAAGCTTCTTCAAAGAACTTATTCAAGGTATCTGCTTTGTCTTACAGGTTTTAAGGGTCTGGGATCCAAGGTCATGTGCAAAGATAATGAAGTTGAAAGGTCACACAGATAATGTTAAAGCCATCATTGTAAATAAAGATGCCACACAGGTGAGATGTAACTTTCATTTATGTTTATGAATGTGACTTTCGTATTTGCTTGAGACTTAAGTGTAGAGTTCTGTAAACAAAAGTGTTGTTGGGGATTGTAGGAGTAAGGTTGTGATTAGTTGAGTTTCACGTATAATTTTCAGAAGTCATGACTGCTATAAATTTGCTTGTTCAGTTGTTGCAGGTTAATATTGGTGATTTTTAATTGGGTATCTGGTTTTCCGACATGGGTATGTCTGCTTCGGTTGGGAAGTTGTCTGCTTTATTCAGTTTAGCTGTCGACAGTGGTGCAGAGCAGGGATACTGGATGGGAGTGGTTAGTACACTCCTACTTCATTACATTCTGAGATTGCTTGGGCGATACCCTACTCGACTTCAGTCATGACTCCTGTCCAGGAGTCAAGTGATGACTCCCCTTTCCTTGGGAGTATGACACCTTGGGAATTTTTCAATACTGTCAGAAATATGCACAAATCCATATTTTGGAGTTTCCATTTGTGTTATATGTCAGGTTTTAATGAAGTATTAATAATATTTTGCATTATTACTGTGCCAATATCTCTTGGCAGTCCTAATAAAAGACACAGTGAAACATTTTCCCTGCTCAATAATAAGTCGCCCAGTTGACAGTTTACCTCATAGGTACCCATTGAACCCCTGGGTAGAGAGAGGGAATCGAGATGAAGCATCTTGCTGAAGGACCTGATATAATGACCCAGACAGGAGTCATACCAGCAATCCTGAGATGACAAATCCAACTCCTTAACCAATAGGCCACCACACTCTCTAGTATTTAAACACATCTGGCTCATAAATCATTTTCTTTATTTAGTCACAAGTTTTAAGCCACTACAATTCTCAGACATTGACGTCTCTGCATTTCAGACATTGAGAAACTACTAGTGTACGCCTTATGGCTGACTGGTGTATTAATAGTCATTAGAAGGCCTAGTAATCAACTGTTTATTGCTGCTGACATATATGTTCTTGTGTCAGTTATGGTGTCATGGTAGGAGTAGTGACTCCATTCAGTCATGGTTACATGACTTTAAAATACTGGAGTCACCCAAGCATACTTGTGAGCTGTCGTCAAAAAGTGTTGTAATATCCTTGATGAGCCCAAGTGGGTTCAAGACCTTGGGATGTTAAACATAATGTCGTGGAACAACATTGACTATGTAGGAAAGCATGCAAAGTTTATAATATTCCTTATTTTAATTAAAAATTTCTTCACTTTTAATCTCCTTTTAGTGTTTATCATCAAGCTCAGATGGTTCCGTTAGGTTATGGTCTCTAAGCCAGCAAAGATGTATAGCCACATTCAACATTCATGAGTTAGGTGTTTGGGCACTCTGTGCCAATGAGTCCTTTACACAGTTCTACTCAGGCGGTAGGGATTGCCGAATATTCCAAACAGACCCTAGATTCCCGGGGAGCAGTGTGTTGGTGTGCGAGACAGACTCACCCGTCCTAAGGATGGAATTTGGGGAAAATAGTGAAAACCTATGGGTGGCTACAGTGAAGTCAGACCTTAAGTGTTGGGTGAGTATTATGTAGTTTGATCAAGTTAGTTTATGTTTCAAGTGTAGGTGCATTTCATGTGTTGTCTTACGAAAAACATTTTTTTTGGGAGTTAGAAAAAGTTAATAGTAAAAAGTGTTATTTTAATCTGAAAAGTTAAATTTTGCACAGTGTGTTTAGGAAAACCCTCTACAAAGAGCTCATTACTTGAAATAGTAAAAAAGGGGGCAAAATTATATTATTTTGTGTTCGATAATATTAACTGTCTTTTGTCATGTCCTGCTCAGGCAAGATGTAATGCTTACTCTTAAAGTTTTCATAATACAGCAAAAAGGGAAGAAAGGTATATGAGAAACTGAGGGAAGCGGTACTGGGATGGGGGAAAGTGTTGTGTCTGTCACATTGGCTAACATTCCTGTCAATTTTCTTTGATCAGGTGTCACAGACTTGGTTAAATAATGTGTAGACTTTAGGATTTTATATTTTATGAAAGCCCAAGATGCATGATGTGTTAATGTGTCTTTGTGTACCTATTTTGAAATAGATTGAAACAAATCTTTTTTCTTTATCTGCAGGATATTAAAGATAGCATTCACAGAAAATCTGGCGATTATGATAATATTTCTTCAGGACCTTTATTAACAAGTCCAAAGGAGACTATAAAGGGTAAGTGCAAGAAAGCATGGATGGATTGAACTTGCTCAAGTATCCCTTGTTGTGCAAACAAACAAATAA
>WURT03647461.1:6027-19344 GCA_009936505.3 Holothuria glaberrima | reverse complement strand
CTTCCATCTTTTGTGGGGGGTGGTCGTAATTACCAACAGGTAGTTGGCATGTGTTGCTAATTCCGACCGCTATTTAATATGCTGTGCTAATTTGCATATTCATAAGGCACAAAAATAGTTTGGTGCCCACATGGAAAAGAATACTTTTTACTTCATGTTTTATTGATTCACAAATTCTCACACTCTCTCTACCCTGTAATGCCATGTAATGATCATATATTTTGGACACTCCCAAATCTCTACATCTCATCATAGATTCCATCAGAAATGAAATAGTGAACACTGGACGTTGCACAAAAAACCCCTTGATTATTTTTAGAACTGGATGAAAAGACATCCAATAAGGCTAAAATGATAACAAAACAGGTCATTCTAATGTTTCATAATTTTTTATTCAACAAAATTGGGGATAAATAAAAGGAGGTAACTTCTTTGTTAGGGGTGGTCGTAATAAGCAACATGTTGGTCTAATCTGAGCAACAAGCGTGGTAATTAGCAACAAAAAATTACAAATTTGAACACTGATTTTTTGCAATCATTCAATTGAATTGAAATCTGATATTCATCCAAGATGTGAACAACATGTCTGGTCATACTATAGAAATTATAGGCTTGCAATCTTTTGTCTACAAAATAAAAACATTTTTCTCTTAGGCGGTCGCAAATCCCCTCCCTTACCCTACGTTAACAATTTCCTACGTAACGTTTTCCGCAACAGTATTTACCCTAAGCATAATTTGACTACATTTATGTGCACCAGGAATAACAACCTTTTTTCCGTCACTCGGTCGTATTCTAGGTATGGTAAATTTCTTCTAAACAGTTACTGCTGCAAATTATGGAACAAACTTCCAAGTGGTATAAGTAAACTTACGTCGTTTTCTTGCTTCAAAAATCGGGTTAAGACCTATTTTGTGGGGAAATACTAGTTTCATTTTTCGTTCATTTTGCGGTCTAGGACACCATATTATCTGTTTCTTTCTTCCTTTTCTTCTCTTCTATTTTTCTGTTTGTTTTTTGTAAGATGTTATTTGTGTTATAGGTTACTAGCTTGTTTAACTTTTTGTTTGTTCTTGTATCCTGTCTATACTGATACTGTTCCTGTAAAGTGTATTTGTATTTTGTGTAGACGAAATAAATGAATGAATAACGATGTGATGTTATCGTTATTTATACTAAGACTAGGCCTAGTAATAATTCTTAGTATTATTACACTCACAGTACCTAGCCTGCAAGGCCTAGGCCTACCGAGTCAGTACTCAGGTACAGTACAAACTACAAACTTGGGCCTAGCAGGCTGGACTGTATTTTTCCTGTAGCCTAAAATGAAATAGGTGATGATTGATGCCTGTCAAATGCGCACTTAAGAAGTCTAGGCCAAGGCCTAGGCCTACAGTATCATTCCAAAATTGTGATATGGATAATTCATGAATGGCCCATTTTGATCAGGTGACAGTATTTGTGTTAGTGAATTGCGAAATTCAATGAGAATTTCTCCTTGCTTTACCTATTGTTCTTAATAGTTATGTTGAAAACGTCTTCAGAGATGCTAGTAATACAATAAGAGGAGATTAGCAAGAGTTTGCTGATTTTTCAAAGCAAATTTTGGGGCCGCTGCCTATTGCCATCTTTGGTTTACTTTACAACCCTGCACTTTGGAAAGATTGGGGGACATGCTGGAGGTTTGGAAATTTCTCGCTGAAAGGAATCTGTTGTTTTCTTATAATTATTTAAAGGTTCAAAGTAATTCTCAGGTCCAAGGCCATTGTTAGAAGCTACTGTATTAAAGTGGTTTGTAAGGCTTGACATTAGGAAGTTCAGCTTCTCTCAGAGTTGCCAATGAGTGGAATAGTCTGCATGAGTGGGTAGTTAAATCCTCATCAGCGCACTGCTTTAACTTGGTTAAAATTGACACGTTCTTTCATGACTGAGGTAAAATCTAATCGTACTTGGCTTGTTTGGTGTTGGTTGGTTGGTTGGTTGTTTTTAGTAAAGGGGTTTTGGACTTCAGGGTATCTCATGGGGCCTTAGCACTCCTTTGCCCTTTAACCTGTAACTGTATGTTATGTTGTGTAGGAGATTGTAAGAATGATGAAACAAACCAGGATTGCTTGTGTAAACAGGCTTTAATTGCTTCACACCAAATGTGAGTACTGTATTCCCAAAAAAAGATTTTTTTGAAAATACAAAGCTTTGTTCAAATGAATGTGTAAAGTGACTTTGAAAATTTCAAGACCTAGTCAAAATTTTGTTGATGACAAGGTTGCCAAATTTTGCAGTGGCATAATTATATTGCTGAGCCAGTATGGAAAGCCACAAACTGACCCAAATACTAGATCAGGACACTGGAGACTACAGTGTGTACAGTGGAAGCTTGGGCAACTCTAACATAAGTAATATTTTGTAGTCTGGTGCCCACGGCCCTAATAGTTGCAACTCCTACAAAGTTGTCAAATCTGACCCAGGGAACATGTAATTTGTGCATTCACTGCTGATTACTGTACAGTAGCCTCCAATGACTATTAATGCACTAATAGGTCTACACTTACAGTCTTCTCAGTTAGTGGTCAAACTGGGTAAAGAAAAAACTTGTACAGTGTAATTACATACCTGTAAAGAACAAGACTGAAAAACCAGTTTTAGTATCATGGCCACTAGTGTTTATACAGTATAGGTAACCCAGGTACAGTACTCTGCCGGGGTACCCACCAGATGTTCTATTACCAGTCCCAAATTTACTACCTGACTCATAAAAAACATTGCTTGAGAAAAAATTACTCCTTATTTATTGTTTCCCCCACATATTTGAGCCATTTATGTATAATTTGCTTTTTTACGAAATGCCAAGTAAGAAACAGAAGAAAATAATCAGATAAAATTAATTAGTTTGGAGTTTTTTTAACTTCTTTGTCGTGCAGTGGAATTACAGTATACTGTACCCTCCCAAGGTCTCTTGGTGATATAGGTTTGTAATTTTCCACAAAACTACTGTACTGATCTCATTCCACTGCCAGCATGCGTTAATGTCATGTTTCTACACTCATATACTGTACTGTACACAGTAAGGGCAATTACTCAAGCAAAGTAGTATTGTCTGTGATAAATGTTACTGTACAAGGTCATCATTACTTGCAGTAGTGCTTTGGAAGTGCAGTATGAAGAGCGAAGCTTATACAGTAGGCTACTTTTAAAAATGATAACTAGTTGAGAAAGAAACATGATTTTGTGTACTTGAATATGGATGTACATGTTGTAAAAGTTTACTGTACATAGGCCTACTGTATCAAGCCAGAAATGAGGTGTTATTGGAGTCATGGTAAATTGAGGTACTTGGGCACCCAGTGGGTATGATTGTCAATTACCCGGTTCCTGTTTGTATTCCTACAAACAGTAATGGCCACTATACTGTAAGGCTGCTTGTTCTAATATAAGCACAGGTCCAAAATATAGGGGTGTTTAGAGTTTTGGGTGCTTGTGAAGGATGTGTGTGCATACAATATTCAGCTGTTGATCCATTAAGCTATCAATTGAAAGTGCAATATAAATCCACTTACTAAAATCCATTGGCTGTCGTGTCCTTTCACTGTTAGTGTCTGTCAGTGCTTTGTTTAATACAGGTAAATCACTGTGTACTTGAAAAGGCAAAACCTTAAAGGGAAATATTGCGTTTGTTTTACAGAAAATTTTCATATTTTTTAAACCATCATTCATGGGTACAGAATGATAGAAAATTCAAAGTTAGGCCATACGTTAGCTTTCTTTTCAAGAAATAATGCTCTCACAGGAAGAATCTCAGTTATTTGTTGCACAAAAGTAATTTGTTCACCCAAACTTTCACATTTTCAAATGATGCAACATCCATAAATCTTGTAATGCATAATATTTTGAGGAGACACCAAGCTATTGCTAGAGTTTATTGGTGAGACTGAAGGGTTTAATGATGATTAAAAGTATTTTCTCTATATGTCATGTTGGTGCATTTTAAATGCAATATTCCCCTTTAACTGCTTACATGGAAAAGCTATACTACAGCTAGGCTTTGTTGACCAGCCGCCATTTAATTAAGTTTCATCAATACTTCGTACAAACCTCCCATAATATAGGCTAGACTTTCAAATATGACTTTGTGCATATGTGCATATTTTTGACAGTATTGAAAATTCCTTGGTTTGTAATTTTAAGGAAAGTGGATCCAAGAATGCAACTCATCAGAAAAAATTCCACCCTGTCACACTCAAATTGCACTCTTCACACTTTCAGCCAAAATTTCTAAAAAAGGAAGCTATTTTTTCCATACTGTTCAACCAGATAAACTTCAGTGTGTGCCATACACACTCATTTAGTATAAAGTTGCCTCTAAAAGTACAGTACCTACTTCCAGATTTATTGTGACCAATTTGGGATTTGACCCAGCCTGTATGGAATTGTCTGAGAAGGAATTTTCCAGTTAAAGTTATTGAAACTGAATCAAACCCATCCCCCTCCCCCTATCTGAAAACAAAAACAGAACCTTCCCCCTCCTCTATCAAAGAAAAAATTTAACCAAGATTTGTTAATATTCAAATATTTTAATTAAGGATATTCAAATCAATACATGCACTAGTTTAATTCATGTTCTTTCATTGATGTCCTCAGAAGAAATTGCCTCCTTGACAATTCTACATTCTCTGGAGGGGGGGGGGGAAGGGACTTGTCAAATGGTTTCAGTTGTCATGGTTTACAGTGATAGGAATTGTCTGGCAGAAAATCGTCTTATAGAATTGGTTTGTGGGGGAGGGGGCATGTACAGAGAAAGTCATCAGGATTGAAATTGAAGGAAGTGAGGGGGAGGGTGAGAGTTGTCTAGGAACCATGTCAAAGATAAGTATTTTTTTGGGGGGGGGATGTACAAGGAAAGTCATCAGGATTGGAATTGTGGGAGGGGGAGAGGAAAGGAGAGAGTTGTTTAGGAACCATGTTAAGGATGAATCATTTCTCAGTTTTTGTGTTTACTGTCTCTCACTGTCTTTCATTTTGTAGTGAAACCTAGAGATGGAGGAAAGTAAAGTGCCATCTGATTTGGAGAGTCAAAATGTGAAACAGGAGGAAGAAATTGAAGATGAATCAGAAATGGAGTCTGTGAGGTGAGATGTGGTATAATTGTTCAATTGCTTTTCTCCATCAGTCATGATTGATGTATGTGTTAATATATATATATTTAGTATGGAAACAGGGCACCTTTGCACCTTTGGGCACCAGAGGGGCATCTTTACACCTTTTGGCACCAGAGGTAGGTATGTCCAACATGCAAGATTTTGCTCAGCAATGTAAGTTCTTCAACTCTTTTAATGTTGAGTGCTTCTTTACAAAAGACTTGTGTGTATTAATTTCAAGTTGCAGGTACAGTAGGTAGACTTATGCAATAAGGAAAACTTTGAAAATTAATTTAGGCTTTGTGAAAGGAATCATGAATACACAATTATTTTCAGTGCTGAACGAGCTACTGTATACTGGAAGTGGACTCAGTGTGTCACTTTGAGAGTTGTCATTAGTAGTGTGTGGATGCCCCATACTGAGATAAAGTCCATAGTTTTGTTGCCCAGTGGTTCTGGATAGCAGGTTGAAATTTGAAAATAATGTAAAAATGATACTTGGAGATTGAAAGTTAGTACCAGATGGGGATACTTTTTATGGAATGTTGCAGAAGTATGCAGGGAATAATTTAGTGTTTAAAATTTGCATAGCAATTTTGAGGTTTCTGGGCTTCTCTATCACAAAATCATTAAAAACCCTAATGTTGTATGTACAAAATCTGCTACACTATTTGCATAATTTGTGTACCAATTTGTCCATCTTGCGTAGTAAAATGCAATACGATACCGGATAAATTATTCCCTGGTATGTTTGATGTTAAATCAAAGGTCATGTGAAGTCACCATAGGTAAAAAATGTAAACCTTTGCATAGATGTCCTATTTTGGGTACATGAACAGTCTACTTAAATCTGTTTTGTCAGAATTAACGTTCGTAGGCGAATCCTACAAGCTCATGAAACTTACTGTAGTATTGCCCTTTGATAAACCACAGTTAGAAGTATGATTCTATGCATGTTATCATGAAGTTAAAGAAACCTCCAGGGCAAAATACAGATCTTTGTTCACTACAGGTCAAAAAAAAAACGAACTTTTCAACTCTAGTATCTTCAAAACTTTTTTTTTTACCAGAGAAAAGGATAGGCCTACTTTACAATACCTCTGTTGTCAGTGAACATACTGTACATCATGCATGGCATAAATTCTTTGCTGAACCCATGTCAACTGTTCACAAGTATTTAACTACAGTACTGGCTACTGTCTGCTGTAAATTTATGTAGGAATTAGATCATACTGTATTCATAGAGTTCTTTATTTTCAATGTGAAATCATTTTGAGCTTCACATGTTTGATTTGATGAACCAAATAATGCATGTAGTAGTATGTTTGTCCTTGACTTTCTCTGATAGCTGAGTAGTTGTAAAGAGTTCTGACATATATATTGTAGTTGCATCTGTATACCATACAGTATTTTGTCATGACAAGATGACAGGCCACTAATTTGAATACTAATTGTAAAGGGTGTATGTAATGTCACACACTTTTTGATTTGATGAACCAAATAATACATGTAGTAGTATATTTGTCCTTGACTTTCCCTGATAGCTGAGTAGTTGTAAAGAGTTCTGACATGTAGTTGCATCTGTATACCATACAGTATTTTGTCATGACAAGATGACAGGCCACTAATTTGAATGCAAATTGTAAAGGGTGTACTGTATGTAATGTCACACACTTTCAATTATGTATGAAATATTTCCTTCTTGCTCCAGTGTGGTTGTTGGTACCCCTGCCAATCAGAATGTGGTGACGCAGATGATGGACATTTCTGAGACCCTTGGGACTCTCAGAACACTTCTTTCTCAACGCTTAGACTGTTCCCTAGCAGATCATGAAATTCATTTACAAAATGCTACAGTGGTAAGACTTAATTTACCTTTTGAGAAAGCTGTACAATAAGGGGCCAAGGACCAGGAGACAATAAATGACACTTTTGGCTCCTGTTCCCAAGGATTTTGGTAAAACCAGGAGCCATTCTCTAAAATTAAGAAAAATTGAAAGTTTAATGCTTTGATTGTCAAATAATCTCTGATTGGTCAACTCACTTACAGAAAGTTATCAATGAAACTAGACTGCACTGGGATAGGCCTTGCATTTCACAGTATGCTCGGTGGTCTCACAGACTGCGGAAATACCTTTGTACAAAACTCTTTTCCCTTCCTTTTCAGCTTGTGATTACCGATCCTCAGATTGCATACAGAAGTGGGAAATCCATTGTCACTAAGCCAGAAGAGTTCTCTTTTATAAAATATACATTTTTTGCGCTTCATTGTCTGTTAGAATTTTTTATCTCATTTTTGAAACATGTTGGAAATCTTCATCGCCCATTGAGTTGCATGTAGTTTGCTAGCACGTGGCTACCAGTATGTCATTGATACACTGAATATATGGGGGAACGTACACGTTTTCAGGTCCAGTACAACGCTCAGTTGCTGCTAGTGATTCTGTTGTGATAAAGCATAAATTATTATTAAAGGCCTAATACTGTTGGGTATTATGGAATTCCCAGGATCAGTAGTGACTGATGAGCTGATGTTTCTGAAACATCATACAGGTATTCTGTAATGTATGTATTCGAAAACTATTTTGGTGGCACGGTTTTTGCATCAAAGATTTTGACTTGGCGCTCTGTATGAAAGTCAAGTGTTGCCTGACCATGCAGTGTGGAGGTGTACCAGGTGTAAAATCACAAAGACCACGGGGTAAAAATGCCCTGGCGCTCAGTAACAGGAAGCCTTGCTTTTGAGTGTACTATGGCAAGTGACAAATTATATTGCTTAGAATAAACTTCTTTTTATTATGTAGAAAGTTGAGGAAAGTACTGTAAAGCATTCTCTCATCACATTTTTCCTCAGCTGGATGCAGATAAAAGCCTATTGGAGCAAGGTGTGAAGGCAGAGGGAATTGTTCAGTTCAGTGTTCAAGTCATATCAAGTCCTGGTATGTTGCTTTTATGTTCAGGAAACCTGTGATGTAATATTGATAATGTGTGCAATGCTACAGTATCCATAGAAATAATGTTCTGTGTCATCATATTTAACATAAAAACCACATAACTTGGTTGGAGAGTGTCTCGTGAACTCATTTATGGTACAACTCCCTCCCAGACTATTCCAAGCTGGACAAGTTTCCCTCCTGGATGACTTCTACTTGGACAATTCCCAACTGAAAAATGCCCAGCTGTGGCGTGGGCAGTATGCTGTTGTGGTTGTGTTATGAGGAAGCATTTGAAGATTGCATAAAGTCCAGGAAGATGGGAGATGAAATTTTCCCCACAGAGGCGAGGAGGAGCAGTGTTGTCCACAGGTCAAAATTTTCTTCGTGCTGCTTGTCTCTGATCTGTCAGATGACACTAATTGCCTCTGAGTGATCGATCACAATTGCCATACTTGTGCTACACGTAGTTGTATCAAAGCTACATAAACCATAGCAGCCTATATGATTGAAGCGGTGATCAAAATCATGATTCATGACTGTATTTTTTCAATCAAATACTTAACTTCTGGGGGACAGGGAATATTTAATTCTCTTTGAAAACGTTTCCAAAAGAAGTGAAAGCATTAATTTTTTATCTGGGCGGCTAAGGTTTTTGTTCGGGCGGCAACATTAAGACCGGGCGCTGACGCATGTCTTCAGATTTTGTCTGGGTGCGCCCCCTGGACAACACGGCTAGTGGAGAACACTGAGTAGTCTGCTTATGGATAAGACCAGTCTGTATGGATAAGACTAGTCTGTCTTGTTTAGACAAGTCATTGTATGGATTACACCAATCTGAGCATGGATAAGGATAAAGACCAGACTGTATGGTTGTAGCCAGGTGTGTATATGGAAAACATTTGTAATTTTATATAATTTAATACTTTTTTTTGTTCACAGGGGTGAAACCAGTTATCAACATAGTAGACATTGTCAAGCCTATCATTGAAACAGTGGAAGTTCCAGTCTCTCAGGCACATGGTAAGTTCTTCTTAATACAAATTTAATACATGTTTGAAACTCTGGTTGTCTCATTACAAATTATCATAATCAGTATTAGCAGAAATACTTTATCTCAGTGTTTTCACTCAAACTTTAGGATATCCAGTATTGCACACACTTTTTTCCTAAATTACTGTTGCAATGATGTGCACTCAGACAGTTTGAAGAAAATAAGTCATTTTCTTGACAACTTTTACGCCCAAAATATTGGCTTGGGCTAAGCCCTAGTCCAGTTCTTGTACTAAGAACCAGATATGGTGTTTCTACTCTCAGAACCACAGGTTTTGTGATGCCCTACAAAATCTGTGGTATTTGAGGTGGTACTCAGAAGGTGCTGTTTTTTACTTAACAAAGGCCTTGGAATTGGGGGAGGGGGAGGCTAAAACCACAGTCCCCCAGACAAGAATGTGGAGGGTTGGAGGCTTAAGTTAGCTTCTGCCCCTCCACTTTTCAAGCATGAAAAGTATTTGTTTCCTCTGTGAAAATATATGACAAAATTTTTAATGATATATGAATCTTTTTAATAATATTTCAGACTTTAACAGTAAATGTACTGTATTTAAAATCCTACCCAAAATACAGCATAAGATTTCATGTGAGGGTATTTCAAAAATTTTTCCAAAAAGGAGGGGGACACCCCTCTCCTCAGGACAGCTTTTGGAGATGTTCAGCTGCTGAGCTGAGAACAGCTTTGTACACCTACTGTATGTACTGTAATAGTACTACTGGTTTGGCTCATTTTTCTAGTACCACAGTTATAGTTCTGAGGGCAAATATCCTCATCCCATGCAGTTCTAATTCTCCTAACTTTGTAACATTTAGCCCTGCTCACAACTGTCTTCAGCTTTTCCTTGTGCAGAAACACCCCTAGTGTATTGCTTAAGGCCATATCCTGGTAAGCATACATTACAAGGCCCTTATTTGTAATCAGAACACTCTGTACATGCTGTGTAATGTAAGCTACTCTGCATCTTATGAATTTTCTAACTCTGATGTCAATCATACAGCAGTCACCAGCTGAGAAGTTTGCTTTCTCCCACGGAAAAATGTACTTTGGCATGATGGGTGTCTGTCTTTGGTCTTACTTTTTCATTTGAGTCTGCTTGAAAGCCTGAGGATAGTGACCAATCACATAGTTTATAGATGTTAATATAAATGTATGTTGAGATCTAATTTATATTCTTTTAAAGGTGAACAAATTTTGTACTTCAACACAAAAACTCTTGGAAGCTAGTGAGCTGCATTGTCTCTCTATGTCAGTGTTTGTAACATAAAATTTTGTGATGTAAGATGTTGTGTCCCTGTTCCAGCCAAGATGAACTTTAAATATTCTTTCTTTATCAGTTGTTGCAGAAGAGATGAAGAGTGCTGGAAAGAAATTGATGATCAAAGAAGATGAGCAAGTGACACAACTGATTGTATGTAATAATTACAGGGAGGAACTAGAGAAGAAAAATTATCCATTAGGTGAGAAAATTACCCTTGCAAAAGGATGATCCGAGTTGTGAAATCATGGTGATGACTGGTTTGAACTGGTATTACTCAGGTTTCTCTATAGCTGTAGGGAGGTTTCACACTGCAAAAGTGAACTAATGCCATCATGTTCTGGAGGACAAACAAACACACAGATGTTAGGTGATGTACCGAAGCAATGTGGAGCAGTGTTTCCGAACAACTCGCGCGTCTACACCTCTCTTGCCCAACCAGTGTTTGGTGTGAAGTTGCAGTTTTTCAACCAGTACAGATTTAAGTAAAAAAAAACTGATAGAAACATTTAAAAGTGAAATTTGAATGGAAAATTAGAGAAAAATAAGGTTTTCCACCAAATGTTCAATTCAAGTAAGCTATTAAACCATTTTTAATAAGGGAATTTGAAGCCAACCCCTTTATGAAGGATTCTGGCCTCTTAATGTTTATAGCAAATTGGCAGTCTACACTAACTGGATGCTTTATTAGCTGGCACGAAACTTGGCCTTGCTAGAACTCTTAGTATCACCATTATTTACTATTACAGATGTACATCTCATAGTGTAATATCAGCTCATACTGATATGGTGCTGATAGTTTAGCACACTATATGTACACAAAAGTGTAGCCTGCAAGATTTTCCTGATTAAAAATTAAGATAGCTGCTAAAGTATGAGTTAAATATTATGCACAGAATCTCTTCTAAGAGTTGTGAATGGGCTGTAATGGATGCTCTGAGTATGATTTAAAGAGCACAAACAGTTGCTCCAAACTTACTTTGAAACAGTAGCTAAATCTCTCAGATTTCTTTTTATTTTTCTTCCAAGTATCTTTCATGATATTTCAGGAATTAAGTATTGCATATTCAAGGCAAACCAAGGAATTACTCCTTGTAAATTTCACAATTCAGTGAGAAAAATATTGTCACATGGTTCTCAAGAGCCGTTTATGAAATAGGGTAGACTACTACACTGATACACTCTTCCAAAAAAAAAAAAAAACACAGCCATCATATCAAGTACAATTGTACCATAGTAGTAGGTCCTATTTATTGTCAAAGACAGAGAGAATATTGCTCTTTACTTTAGAGCCCTTCAATTTGGCCCCAGACAGTAAAAATTTTCCTCACTATTGTTAAAATCGAGCGCATCCTTCTCATTTAAACAAAAACATCTGTCTAATACACTTTCTTCACAAATTGTGACAACAGTAGCTTTCACTGAGTTTAAATTGCTCAAGGCCATGTCCACCTAATATTGTGTGTGACAAAGAGGGGACACAACCACCTGTACAAGTCATCAGTGACTATCTAGAGCAAAGTTGTTGTTTGAAGTAATGTCAGTCAAAGTGTAGTTACCAATTGTATTAGAGATTGTGATCATATTCTTAAATGTTTTGGACAAGATTCTAGTACATATAAGTAGGGCAGACTCAACTTAAACAAGGGGAATGAACAGGCTGAATTGAGTCTAAACAGTCAATGCAGTTAAAATGAGATAAAAGTTGACTCAGAACAGCTCTTTCAATAAGTTTTGATTCGAAAGAAATATTTAATTCTGGTTTATAATTTTCTAAAGCATTTACCTTCATGTTTCCCTTCTGATAAATTGGCTTTACTTCTTACACATACACAAAGTTGGACAGAAACTATTAGATAAGTATGTTTTAACAATATTAAATTTATATTTAAATGTATCCAGTTGATGTGAACCATTGTTATCTGTCATTATTGTAATGATGTTACCTTTTAATTTTCTAATCTTTCCAATCGATTAAATTGCTCATCGTTTAAAATTTCTGTCGTACCTTACATCATATTTCTCTCCCACAGATCCTAATTACTGGTCAGTGGAGCATACCAATCACTGGTTGAACTGGGCAGCAAATGAATTTGGGATGAAGCCATCTCCCGATACTCTTGAGTTCTTTAGAATTCCTGGCAAGCAACTCTGTGGTCTTTCAAAGGAGGAATTCAACCAAAGGTTACCCAAGAATATTGGAGAACTCTTTTGGACTCATCTTCAGGTTTTGATGAAAAGTAGGTTTAGCAAGCTGGAAACTGGTTTTAAGTTTTCTCCTTGTGAGGACAGGCGAATATTTACCAAGTTGTGGAGCTGAAATTGCTCTCCCATGTCATAGCTGTTGCTAGCATTGGATCAGTTTATACGGGTATTCAATACGGGTTATCGGCCGGTATTCCCTATTTTCGTCTTGCGTTGGTATAGGCAATATTTAGCTAAAATGCCTATACCACCTAGTGGATATTTCTTGTCCTGTTTGTAATAAAAATGACCCACAGCGTAGTGGCAGTGCCCAAAAGCTTACCCTTTTGTCTGTGGGAATGCTCATTTCTTCAATATCCCATGAGATCAGTATTGGCTGATATTGGGACCTTGTGTGTGTAGTTTGTGCTATGTAAGGAGGGGGGGGGGGGTATTTACCAAGTTGCAAGGTTCAAGCCCTCTTCTGCAGATAAAGATAACCTGAAGGGATTGCCATCTGCCTTTTGTAAAAGCTCTGTTTGATTATTTTTCTTCCAAACTAGCATCTTAAAACATAAGCTAGTTTTTTGCTTGAGAGAATGCAATCTCTAATTTTTAGTTGGGTCATTTTACTTATAATATTAGTTTAATGCCTGATAACAAAGGCAAAGGCTTCTCTCAGAAGTGGGGAACCTAAACTTCAAAGCTTCAAATCCTGCAGTGGATTTTACACACCCATGCACAAATTGTGTCATACAG
>WURT03647460.1:8344-39269 GCA_009936505.3 Holothuria glaberrima | reverse complement strand
CCCCTCCCATCAGGACCTCAAAAGCCCCATTTACACCCACATAACCCTCACCTTCTTGAGCCACATGCTGGTCGGTAAAGAGGAAGACTACTTTTTTCCTTTCAATTCCAAGTTTGTTGTAAAGTATCTTCAGGTCTTCCCTGAAATTATTTTCATCGTACCCTCTACTGAGAGTGATTTCAAAAATCTCACATCCTGCAGCAAAAGATGCCAGCTTTGTCAGACTTTGTTTCCCACTGCCACCTAATTTGGATAAACAGAAAAGAAAATTTCAGAGTTGATACCTTTTACACACTTCTTGATATAGGTGAAAATTATAAACAACAAAAGCTCTTAAGTGCATAGCAAATGTTACTTATAACACGCACCATCCACGCTTTAGAAACATTGGAATACAAATATATTTTACATGCATTTCCAAGCTGATCTGTTGTATGACAAATATGAATGTGAATTCAAACACGGACCTTGCACTACTATAGCGGCCATTAACAAACTCTAACAAATGTTTCCTCAAATTATGTTAGATTTTTCCACTGGTTACACATTCAAAGTTAATCCATTGTCTTTCAAATTCTTCCCTTCCCCACATCCTCTCCCTCATCCATCAGTATCATTTCAATACAAACAATTGTAACATAAAAAAGAAAAGATTTTTTATGTCATCAAAGGACTTTGATGTTACTACCACAGAATAGACAACTTTAACACCACCAAGTGAATGAAGCTGTTCTTTCATTCACCTTTTAATTCTTGATGAAGGATAATCAACTGTTCATTATAATGTGAACTTACCGACACCAACCAGGAGAGCATGTCCTTGGTCCATTCTGATGACCCTGTGGATTCTAGTCAGATGTTCCAGTGCATCTTCAAACAATACCAGATTCATGGGAGTGTGGCTGTCATTATACTCTTCCAAAATCTACATGCATAATCCAGAAATATGTGTAAGTGATGATAGGTAGTAACTTTCCTCAAGACTAAAGACTTTCACTGCTACCAACCATCAGGTAAATTACATCCCTACCTAGCTAGAATTGTGCAAAAGAATACCACCTATTCTCAATCATAATACAGCAATAGCTTAACAATACATACAAGGAACACTGCCTTGATGTAGGTTTAATAGTTCAAGTCATCTATGTAACTGATACTTCATATTTACCTCTTGAAACAGGGCTTTGCAAGCATCATAATCTTGTATGTCCTCATAAAGACGGGCTTCACCCTCATCCAGGGCTGTCCGATAATCTCCAAAGAGTATAGGTTCGCGTAAAGTTGTTTCAACACAGTCTTTGAAATGTTCCTCTAAGATATCTTTTATCAGACCCTTTGAAGAAATTAATACATTATAGAAAATTTAGTAAAAACCAAGACTTCTTTTTATGACATAAAACTGGTTTTTAATTGTTTCCTGAAACAGCTTCTCATTACCTGCAAACCCTTGTGTGAAATACTCTTGAATCTAATAAAGTCATTTTATTATAAGACAAAATAGTTTTCACTGTCAGTAATTATACTTATGTTGAAAAGTTTCTTTAAACACACCTGTACATGAGTTTTGTCTTCTTCATTGGTCAACCTGTCATAGAAAACTCGCAGGCATTCATTTCTCCAGACTCTAGTAAAAGCACCAGCCTTCTGGAACCTGTCTGGGGTGGTTAATAGAAGACCTTGACAGACACGTGACAAATCTCTCAAGTTGAAGATGTAGTGAAACTTTGAAGGTGTGGGAGGCAGATCATTCACTATCATCTTGTACAAGTCAAGGGTAGCCTGCAGAATGAGAACCATCAAGTGAACAACTGATAACATCAATCTGTTAGTAATACAAAAATATTTCTGACAGCTGGTCTGCCCAATAGGAAAATCTTTAGATACCATGTGCACATGATTTAATCTCAAAAGGCACTTACAAATGGAGCTAACAAAACCAGGTGACAATCAAGGGCCATTGACTGACTGCTGAATAAAAAGATTGAGCACCATCTAATTATCAAAATTTGTTGAATAATTATTGTACTTATCTAGGTACACCCTACAAGGAGTATAGAAAGGAAGAGCATGCCTCAACATCATTATTTTATTTACCAATATCGGACATAATGGAGGCCAATAAGAAAGACAGAGAAAAGAAAGCATATTAAGACTGTTCTATGGATCCAACTTTTCTCCACCCACCCCTACTCCTCTCCCACCCCCAAATGCACACAACCTCCCATCCTTATTGACACAATTCATATGACACAAGGATCAAACCTGAGTGATAGTTTCTGCAATGTGCTGAATGCTTTCATCAAACGGTTGAACATGACCTGCCAAGATAGATGCATAGATGTGCTTCAAGGCCTCCTCAGAAGGAAATGTGATGTTGTAGACACTGAAGAGGGACACAAATCTTGGGTCCACTTCATTACGTCCACCTCCAGCCTGGCAAAAGTAATACAATGTAGCAGGTGCACATATTGAATGGTGAGGAATATTTACTTTCACAATGTCAACTTTGCTAGGTCATCATGACAGAAGGCAAGTTGCTTATTATAAATGTAAGTTGGAAAGTTGACCTTGTCCATTTTTAAAAATGTGACTGAAATGTTCCCAACAATTTCTCTTTTAAATTTTAAATTACACTGCACTTTCACAATTACTCTTCAAGTAGTGTGTGCGTAATTGTTACCAACAATTCCATATTCAGTTCTGAGTTCAAGATAACATATGCCTACTGATTCATTCTCCTACTTCTTAATGGGATAAAGATGTCATTCCTTCCACCTTTCAAGTCAGTCTTAGTTAACCCCAAACCATCAAAGAAATGTCCTTGGCCCAAGCAAATCCCTTTCTTCCATGAAAATAATGTTGCCACTCACCTTGCCCATTGAAGCCAAAAATCCAATATCCCTGATATACTTGAGGATGAGATCTTTACCACGGTCGTACATGCCTCCTTTCTCCAGCAGTAGCTTCAGTAGGGCTATGGGCTGTTGGGTGCCATACTCATCAACCTTGTGTTTAGAAAAGAGAGACCAATCATGCAGGAACAAAAAGTTGAAGATAATTTTATTTAATCTACCTTCAAAAGTTGCAGATACTGTTCACCTCGACCTTACATCTTGAGACTTGTGTTCACATATCCATTGCATCATTATCAACCAGTTCTCATAACCAATGATATAAAGTTGTGAATTGTACAAAATGTCACAAATTAAATAAATCACTGTAAAACTTACTCTGTAGTAATTATTGTTAATGTAAACAAAGTACTACTCAGGATCTTATGACAGGGTCTATAAAACATGACTGCAAGTAAACACCACTAAGGTCACAAAATGCTGAAAACATCTGACATACAATTAACAAAACATCAACCAAATGGTTTTATACAATCACATACAAGCCACAAGAAGCTCCCAAACCCCAATGTAAATAAAATCTTTCTTAAGGACCAAGCTTTGCCTATTGTATTACAACCCAAACAGGCCTTATGCATATGATGTCACAGAGCAAAAAGTATGCCCTCCTTTGGAGGAACACGTGTATCATTGCAAGTTACACCAACAAAGGCAGACAGCTGATTCATCAACCAATCAGATACCTCGTAAGTCTACTGCACACACACGGCGAATTCTGCTGCATGCAGCCACGTGCTCATTGTTTTTCTCCAAACATGACGTCAGTGTGACATCAATGCATAAAGTCTATTCACTCCCTGTATAGTCTCAAAATGTTTACCTGAGGCATGTTCATATCATCCATAAAAACTAGCAGCCTTTTACCAGGTGGAGGCCCATACGTATCCTTGGTCCTCTTTTCAACATTTGCTTCCAGGTTACGCTGGACATCCATGGAGGTTGTACGAGAGGAGAAGTTGATGCAGAGTATTAGCTACAGTGGCAAGGTAAACACAGAAAGAAAAATTAACAATTTTGATTTTTCCTTACATCTGACATAAAAAATTTCAGCTTTTTTTTTTGGCTTTTGGTATTCTTAATTTTCCCTCTTTGGTGGGAGATATATTTTATTTGTTTATTTTCAGCTATACTGTATGTATTTCAGTAGTGCCTGCTACACAAACACAACTTCCTGAAGGTACAGTGTAAGTATGGTTAGTACATAAAATAAAGATGCACCACTTAATAGTTTACAATATGGCAATCACTTTGTTGAGGTCATAAATGCTAAATATTACAAGACAGCATACAAGAAGAGCGACTCCCTATTGAACTGCCCAATTTAATACAAAAGTTTCAAAACCGTAATCAGCCTCTCAACATACAACACTATAGACCTACATGTGTATCCTGGTTAATTTTTCGAAGGAAATCTTGAATTGTTGCAGTTTTAGAAGTTCCAGAGTCACCAACAAACAGCACCGGTTGTTTTATCTTCACCATCTGCTCCAGAATCCAGGTGTTTCGAACAGTATCTTTGGTTGGTACTAAAATCTCATTGAATCTCCTCTCTGGGTCATGGACATACTTAGGGACATGATCTGACCATGGAACCCACTAGATAGTATCAAAGGAACAAAACAAATGATAGAATAAAACATTGATGATGGAAGACAAGAACTAAAATATGCTCATGTACATTTCAAGGCACAATGGATAGGAAAAGATGGTAATGTGCCACTTTATACACATTCCTAGCAAATACACTTCTTCATTGGCAATTCTGTTATCAACTCATATTATAATACATATCAAATACTGCATAAAGTTAGACAAGGGAAATAGATCATCAATACGTATCTGATGGGTGACACAGTACTACTGGACAGAAGTCTTAGGAGAGGTACTAACTTAGTAAGAGAATGTTGTAGACCTTCATAATAAGTAATTAGCCATGAGCACAGCTTGAAATTGGATGCTACAAATTTACACAGTATCCTAGTATACATATACAAATCACAAATTACACAACTTTTTCCTTTGCAGTTTCAGTTCCTGCTTAAAATCTGAAGAAATTCTACTTTCATAAGCACAGTATGAAGACATGATGATTGATGAAAGGACTGATTTATAAATGTCACTACTGTGTCGCTATAAAGCTTAAAGAGTAACTGCTGCTAATTTTTTATTACCTTTGACTTTTCACCATCGAAGAAAAACTCATATACAGTGTCCAACTGACCAGGGAGTTCCCCTGGGCCAGCCTTCTGTCCCTCGTCAGTGACAAGGGACATAGATGATACATATTTGATATATTCATCAAATTTAATCTGCCCATCCTCCAAAAGAGATGCGCCCATGGAACAATAGAGTGCCTCTTGGAAATAACATTCCAGGACATTCAAGTCCATGTTATCTTTATCAAGGAGTGCTTCAAGCATCCTACTCAATTGGACAACCTATAACAAAAGAAAAAATAATATATGAAGAAAATCTAGTAAGATAAGGTGTCTCCAATAAATTGTAACCTAATAAACTGTCCACTTTGGGTTAACTCACACAAAAGAAATCTCTATAATTTGTGATGAAAATTAAAAGATAGCAACAACCTGATAAACTATCATCACTACTAATTAAACCACCTTATTCAGAAAAATTACTGAATATTGATTCTTTCTCAAATCAAGTTTACACTCAGATCATAAAGTGTTTCAGTGTCTAAGGTATCCTCTACAAGTTAGACAAAATACTGTATGATATAGATTAACACCTAGCTTATGCATCATTTCACATGAGGCAATAACTCAGCCAAGTTCAACATCATTACCAAGCTTCAGTTAATTTTGCTTTCTCCTTAATGAACCTTGTAAAGCCTTACTCACTTTTTAGCCAATTGTCTCTAGTGATTACTAGACAATACATTTCAAAGACAAACCATCTACAAATACATCTCATGCATAAAACAATTTTTTTGTGAAATTCATGAAGAACAAAAGTGAGACCAACCACAGAAGAACTAGTAAATACAACTGTTGCTTTAATTGCATAAAAATTTGCACTTCTCCATCTCATGTCAAATAGTTACCAATCAATACCAATGGCTAACTCTTAAACATGGTCGTCATCCTACTAATGCCCTACCATTTCACTCTTTTAAACAAAATCAAACCAAATAAATTTTAAGGCACAAAACTCACCATGTTTAGAGCTGTCTGTGGTACAATGGTTTTCAACTTCTCTCCCTGTTTACCATCAACAATTCCTTCTAGAATCATTTCAAGGACACCAGGAACATATTTCTCAAAGAGACGGGTCAGTTCCTTCTGTTCATTCTTGTTGCTCCTAGCATTTACCCACTTCTGCCAGTATGGTATGTACCCTAGATTCTTGGGGTCCACAAACACCATACCACACCTTGACACTGTTGCAGGTGATGCATACTGCAAATCTGATACCTGTAGGTTACAAAAGATGCAGTTTGTCCACAAGAAGCATTTTTTTTATTCTAAACCCATTTCTTCTGCTCCAGTACAACTCCATAAGATCCTACCACAATGCATACTTGTGTATCATGAATTTTGTTTATGTGAAGAGAATTATTACATGAATAACTGAAAAACTCCCAATGGATTGGTACACCCTATTGCAAACGGGGGTGGGGAGGTGCTTGAATCAATCGCAAACATGGCAAGATTCTATCTAACAACACAAGCAATATACTTGATACTGACAGAATGCATGGTACTTAGTGTCACACTACCAAAATAATTTAATTCAACAATTTCTAAGTCTATTTCTGTCACAACTGTTTGCACTATCTACAACTTATCTGGTCTCTAAGTACCAGAAACTTAAAATCAAAACTCAAATTGAAAATATTCTGCATTACTTTAAATAAAGACAAGCATGAACTTTACAAAATTACAAACAGTACCTCAAAAAGTAAAGCACAGTGTTTTTGGAGCCTGATTCTTTCTCCATTAGCCAGGGTAAGTAGTCTGTTGTCATCCATAACAGAGTTCATATTCTCAACCCAGAGAGCATCCACATCTCCATCAAACAAAATATATTTACGCTCATTCTTGTCAGTGGGTCTGTTGATCTCTCGGAAGATGTTGGAGAGGAGACCATCAGTCCAATCACGAGTGGCAGGGTCTAATATGCCATATAATTCAATGACACTCATGGCCTTTGGATTCATAATGTAAATCTTGGTGTGAGTACCTAGCCTGTAGGATAACAGATAAAATCATTGATAAGATTCATATGAAAATATGCACAACTTTAAGGATGTAATGCTAACTAACAGAGAATGCTAGGCCCAATTTTAGAGGGGTAGGTTGATAGAGATAACTGGAATTTCCCAGTTCTCTTGCTATTAAGCAGTGTAAAAACTGATCTTTTAAATATGACAAGAATACAAATCTAACACAATAAGAAGAATTGTGGACTTCATTTTAACCATCAAGGGAATTCAAATAGCATGTGGCTATCGAATAAGCCTGCTGTTGTGTAACATGTGCACAGTGCACTACCAAACGTACTGTGCACAAATTTTATGAATGGGTTTTTCATATGACATTCCAAAAGTTCATGTGTAAGTAATGGTTGTAATGATTGCTGGCTCTAACTTGTTCTCCAGTACTGTAATAGGCAATAGCTATATCCACTTTGTAAGTATGTCTGAATAGTATCCATATTGCTTAGTTCCAATGCACAACTAGTGTAACATGAAGCTAAGTACATGGGAACCAGTAACATTAGGTCTATTATTTACATTGTGTGCAGGAAGGAAGAAGTACTATGTCCAGTAAAAGTAAAATGGAAGCAAAAATGTTTCTTTTTACCTTGTCTGGGCCTGGGCAAGAGTGTTGATGACTACAGATTTACCTCCACCAGTGGGTCCTACAACCATAGTTGTATGACGAGTAAGCATAGTCTCATACATCTGAACAACTTTGTCAACCTATTATAAAATATAAAACATTTATACAATTTATTTATTTCACTGATCCTGTAGTAAAGTTTGAGAATGTGTGATAGCCTTTAGATGCAACTTTATGAACCATTTTGGGATTAAGCAAGTTTTCCCTTCCCATTCCTTGGTTTATTACATATCTCAGACTGAAACCCTTACACATGCATTCAGTCTAGGTCTCAGTAAAAAAAAAAAAAGTAGCATCTGGAATACATGCTGTATTTTTTCTGTTCACAACTGAAAAATACCTAAGTTTTTCTACAACTGATCATCTTAACAGCATTAAGGCTAAGACTTTAAACCACATACAAATTTTGTTTATTCATGAAGCTCATCATAACTTGCTTTTGATATCTGTTACAGACAAAAGATCATTTCTATGTATCCTCACCCTACCCTTCTTAAGTTACCTCAATGTTGTCATTTTTGATATCACTTACTTGATGGTCTAAAAGGATGTAATTGTTATCTTCCAAGGTCTGTTCCACAGCATCATTGAAGTTGGGGTAACGAACCCTGGGGCAATCCAAGCCAGGGAACAGATCTGAGATGAGCCCCAGAAAGAGAGGTACATCCTCAAACACAAACTTTGGTAGATTCATGTCACGGAGAGCCCTCATCAACACAACATCCTACAAACAGAGTTACAAATTTACTCCTTATTACTTGTAATTATAAATATATCATCGACATTGCTTAGTTCATGTATGTTTCCACATCTAATAAGCTATGGCCCATTTCATCTACTTTGCTTCCTGCAATTACACTGGCTGCAACAATGCTTATAAGAAATATCCTACTTACCTCCGAATACTTTAAAAAGGACATCACAACTACCTGGGTCTTATGTTCCCCTTCACTTGCAATTATTTCTTATCTCACTAATTACTAACTTGCTATTCAAAACATTAATAAAAATGTTGCACAAAATTCACAAAATTCACTAAATCCAAACAGAACTTTAATTAATCAACTAAAAGTAGAATGGTACCTACCTCTTCCAAATCAGCAGAGCCTCTCTTTAATTCACCAGCCATGACAAGAACAGATTTCAACGCTCGCAGACCAAAATCATAATGGTACTGCTTGGATAATTGTTCTTTGGCCAGCTTGTACAATACTGTCATCTTCTTGGCAAGGACCTGACATTGGGTAAAAGTTAAAAATGTACAGTCCATGCAAAACAGTTCCTCTAAAAACAAACAAACTTATAGAACTACCCTAGAAATGTAGTCTTGTTTGCTCTTTTTCTTGACACATAAAAGTTATAATGAACAAACCTTTAGTACACTTCTAGTGTTAGTACAGGCTGTACCTGACATGCAAACCTTTTCAAATATTCACGATTACAACGAAATATCAAAAGTCAAAGCTTCATTGATAAGAAAGCTGGTATCTCTATTTGTCATGGGAAATTTTATTGATTAAAGACAGCAGAAATCATAATTCATCAGCTGTAACATTATCACCTACCTTAGCCATCAAGAATCCTTCTGAAAACAACATAATTTCACAAATCTGTTGGAGGTCAGGTACAATGACCACAACTGGTCTGAAGAGAGCTTTCACACTTTCTGGAAGTTCTGTTCTACCAGCATAGCCGGGATTCATTGTGATAAAGATACCCATCCTACCATCCAAGGCAATCTCACTGCCTTCAAACTGTAATGGAAGGAAAAGTAAGCTAATGTAAATTTTTTTAGAGATTTATTTCAAGATTCAATATTTTACTTAATGTGATGCAATTCATGTAAAAAATGAAAATACATCATACGGTCAAATTTCCATTTCTTTCATGCCATGATAGAAGAATTGTTTTCCAAAAACATGTCAGTAAATATCAAACACACAGTGTACACACACTTCATTAGATAACCATGTAAAAAGAAGACATAAATGTTTTCCTTTACTGTCAGATTTCTACACAGCATGATGCTCAAAGTGTAAACTTTCTGACTGATAAACTATCTGCCAAATATTCTGTTTCTTGTAACTTAATAAGGAGATATATTATATTATCAGATTATCAGATTATATATTATTTTATCACATTCATAAGAACCCAAATTTACAAGTGCCCGCCTGTCTTCATCTTGACCTACCTTTGTACAAAAGCCACTCAAGTGCAGTAAATGGACAAACACAGATAATATAGACACTGTCAAGGCAAACAAAGACACAAAAAGGCAAACAAAACTTTACAAACAGTAAAACAAGGAATGTTTAATTTTGAATGTACTTCTGCTACTTGTGAACTTAGCAGGCAGCAGTGAGTAGTTGGGATATTCAAAAAAAGAAGACTTCACCTGGAATTTCTTCAGCTTATGAACTAAAGCATTCCTGATTGTCTGGATCTGTGATGAGATGACAGACAGCACTGACACATCAATCCGGTTGAATTCATCAAAGCAACCCCAAGCACCACACTGAGCCAAACCTGAGAAAATTTTACCCACAGCCTACAAAAAAAGAGAAAAGAACTTGTATATGTAAACAAATGCTTTCTCTAAATTAGTTGGTTGTGACCACAAGCATCATGTAATGTACAAACATTGAGAGTGTGTTCCCACTTGAGTACAAGCAGGAGATCAGATCCTTGTCTAAGCCCGAGCAGGGTATCAATTTGCAAGTGGGAACGCTCTTCTTCCCTGGATCAGACCTCGAGAGCTTGATCGCCCCTTCCAGGAGGATCAGACCGTGCACAGGAGATCAAAAAAAGCAAATGGCAACACAACGGGGGATCAAGGTGACCCGAGATTAAAGCAAACGACTGACATACTTCACAGTGCAGCTTGATATCTCATGTCCCACGCTATACAAACTTGTGCAAACAAACATGACCTGCAGACATAATTTCAATGATGTAATTTCTTGTTGCTTGAACTGGAGGCAATCAGATCTTGCGCAGGGGTTCAAATGGCAACGCTCTTGCGGTTGGCCACAAAATTCTTTAGTTGACTGAGCTTGGGGGATCAGCATCGGGGAATCAAGGGGGAACACGGCCTGATTGAAAGTTCCGTAGGTTTTAAAACCCCAACAGGCTGTCTGGTTATGCTATCCTTTTAAATGAGAACCTTTGTTCAATAAATATGAAAGAAATTATCTGCAAAAGGGAATCTCAGCTACTTTTTTTTCCTATCTTTAGCTCATTCAACACAACCTTACAACTTGCAAAAAAGTTACCCTTACTACCAACTCCTAACAATATTCAGATTATCAAGTGGTTCCAATGTCTTACAAAATATCACAGAATTAAAGTAGGAATCACATACTTACCATGAAGTCCATGCCTTCACCACAATTTGTAACCACACAAAGTAAACCCAAAGCTTTAGCTAAATCCTTGGTTGTCTCCGTCTTGCCAGTACCTGCTGGTCCAGCAGGGGCTCCACCCAAGTACATAGACAAGGCCTGAGGGAAAAAATTAAAAACATCATGTCTTTTGAACGTCTACAATGAAAGCTTTCAAAAAGAAACTTATGAAGGAGTAAACATCCTTTAATTTTAAACAGCTGTTACAATAGTAAATGACAATCTACTAGAAAGCACATTCAAAGTATTGTAATATGAACAAGGCTGTCTTACAGACCACACCAATACTATGGGAGAATGAGGAGATCCGGGAATCACATTTTAACTTGTATTTGAGGAACAGAATTAAACAATGGGAATGATCTAATCATGAAAACATTAAATTTTAATAAGCACAAGAGAGACAGCAACTTTTTTCTTTTAGAATAGGAAGATATTAAAACCAGAAAGTTGCTAGTAACAAAAGGACTTAAATGCAGAAAATTTGATAGAATATAAGCCTTTCTGCATGGAGATATTTCCATTAATAAGAGGACTACAAGAAATATAATATGTAACACAATGTCACATGTGGGTGCAGTTAGGTATGCATACAGGATAATTCTGGCAATGCATCACAAATTAATATCACTAAATTTACTTTGAACTTTTCTGAAAGTATGACACATGAAATATTCGCATTACTTTCAGAGACATGGAACTCAAGTAACTGCAAAAACTGCTTCACTAGAGTCAAATAAATTCTGTCTGTCAGGGGTGTGTTCTTACCTGGGTCAATGTCAAATAAATTCTGTCTGTCAGGGGTGTGATAACCAGTCTTCCATTCAGTCCCATATACTCATAGCCATAACCAAAGGTTCCTGTACACTGACGTACATTGAGTTCATCAGGTTCCCTGTCCCAATAGAACCTTAGCTGACTCTCCCATTCAAACTCACGAGCATCTAGAATGCTGAAAAGTATAAAAGGGACGTAGATGTATGTTCAGCAAAAGAACTGTCTTTGATCTATAGGGCATTAGCTAAGCTCACTCCCTCCCCCCTCCCCAGAGCAGCATAGAAACCTTGTGACTACAGTCCCAACCTTCATAAGTACAACCATATAATAATCCCCCCCAAAAAATGACATTAACTAATGAATATATCTGACCCCACACTTTGCTTTTCCTCCAACTTTGAGGACAAAGAAGTATGGTTTCTACAGCAGAAAAGAACTGGACAGTCTGTTGTGACATTCTTATCCATTCTCATTCTTACACATTGCATCCTCATAAAAGAGTTTATCTTTAATCTTTGCTATGCTTCATAGTTTGAAGAAAAGAGCCTTTAAAGCTGAGAAAAAATTAACTTCATTTGATATTACAGGCTAATGGAGTGCATACTTAAGATGGAAAAGGTTATAATCTTTGACAGGTGGCTTCAACTGTCTATTATGGTGCTTCCATTTCCTATTCTTATAACTGTGATACTAAAATCTTCAAAAACTGAAACTAAACGTAAAAGACAGATATCTGCATCACAAACCTGTCTCTAACAAATCCATCAATAATATCTCGGGCATGTACATCAATGATTAGGACGGAGTTGAACTTTTTGCGATCATTTTTGGAAAGTGGTGACCGGACCTGTCATGAAGGTAAAATTATCAGCTTAGATGACAATCAAAGAAAGGTTCAAAAAAGTCTAATTAAGCTGTTGTATGATGTCAATATTCAATTGTTTGTGGTCACTGACATTAAAAGTTGATGATTCATAAACCATATGGAAGAGGTGTCAAAAAAAATGACAAGAGCTGTTTGCAACAGCAAACCTGCTATGGATTGCTACCCTCTAAGAGTACCCAATCATTACAACCAGACTCATAGCTGGTTTCCTAACAGACCTGCCAACCTCTCTGACCGCAAAACTGAATTCAAAGTCCCAAAAGGTGTATTTGCATGATAAAAATTGTATTTATCAAAAACATGCCTTGATGAGCCTACAAAGTTTCAAACACACCTTTAAAACCTCATGTCTCATCACAATTACCTGTGAATTATATTATTATACACTAATAATTAGCTGCAGTACTTCACCATTACTTTGTACACTCATTCCCCATGGAACTGCATCAGGGTTAGCACCAGCCACTATATATAAAGGGGATCCCCCTTGACCTAACATCTGGATAAAATTTTAGTAATCTGAAGTGGGGGATTCCAACCATGGGGAATATTAGAAAAATTTGAAGCATATTTTGAAACTTAGACATACAACTGTATTCCATCTCACCCTTTCTTCTGCAATGTAGGCTAGCCCTACTTAACCTATCAACCCTCTGTCAGTCTTACCTTGACCATAGCCAATTAAATCACATCAATTTAATTGCTTCTTTCATCCTGAGGTCCCAAACTTAAAGCAGGTAGTGAGTGACTGTCTTAAATCATTTCCAGTTTCAGCTCCACTGTAGCACACACAATGATATACATGATAAAGGCTACTTAGCCTCAAGATATCAGGATCGAACACGAAACTGATTATCTAGTTGGCGAAAACATCTCGTACAATAGCTGTAACATATCTGTAATCTACACTACATAAGGGCTCCTAGCCAATTCTATCTGAAGGCTACTGTCAGATGAAAGTGCTTGCCATTGTTCAATTGTGCACACAGTTGACTCACACTTTGAATAGGCCCATTGTTGTTCACATCCTTCAGAAGTTGAAGGTTAGAATAATCTATCTCCCCTAAGCCCTTTTATAATATTTACAAAAGATTAACTTCAGTCATTTTGTCATAAGATACTTCTTTCTTCACTTTGCACTGGCTCTTACAATATCTGAACAATTTCACATGTAGACATATCAGGCCTAGTTTAGTCTTGTGTTTCTGTAAAAGCAGTTCTATTGCAGAGAGATGGTTAGTACATAACACACAGTTCCAAGCTTTCAATGCATAACTGCACTACAGTAGAGTTGCATTGTTGGCAATATACCTATACTACTGCACACAGCAAACCATACTGGGAGTTACACATAGCTAGGTCAATACATTACTGCATTGATTCAGTGTGCAAAGTTTATTGCCTGGTCACATCATTCGCCAAGAGATAGCAGAAAGCATAAAAATTTCACAGAACGAGTCCACTTAACAATCTTTGCAGGAATTTTCCTCAAAATACATTTTTGTATACAGCAAAATTCATAAAACGTATTTTAATAGAGAATCCATACCATTATATTTTAAAAATTTTATCATACATACTAGTTGAAAGGTCTAGCTGTCCTAATAGTGTAACAGATGCTATCATTATCATCATTATGAAGAGAACATTGTTTCAGAGTTTCACTAATAATCATATCTTCCTTGAGAAATTATTTCCTCACCTGGACAACAAGGCTATCAATCTGACTATGCATTCTTTTAGAATAATTCTTCATAGCCATCTTGTCACCTTGTCGAACCATGCGGAAGACATCTTCAACCTCCCATGTCCACCAGACCTGGTTAGTTGCCAGGACAACCATGCCTTGATAGAGGTACATCCATTCAACTCTGTTGAAAGATATCAACAGCAGCAATATTGAATGGTATCTAGTCTGTCCTTAAAATTGTCATTATAGTTAGCAATACTCTCTAATCAACAGAATATATATCTGTGTGCCCACACCTGCTGCAAACTTCCGATAGCCACATCCCAAAAGAGTGAGTGGCAAAACTGAAGCACTGTTACATGGACACATTGCACATTTTAAGATAGCATCAAACATTTAGATACAGGCAAACTATCTCCAGTGATGACTTTTCGCCTTCTAAGATACTAGTCAGTTGAAATACAAGCTTAACGTAAGTTTACACAATACAATTAAATCATCTCAAACATTCAATTACTCATCTAAGCAAACAAGTGAAATCATTCACCATATGACACAGTACCCTCTACATAATTATATTCACACATTTTCATCACGACAGCAGAATTCAGACAACACATCTTTGCAGCTCATTTCACACAGTAGAAATACTTTTCATATCCTATATCCACTATACCTAGCCCCAGCTCAGAAAGTCTGAAATATCAAACTATCTCAACCATCATGCCATATCTAGCAATGGATCACACCATACCTGCTCATGCCATCACAATACTTAAAGATAGCCTCTTTGGTGATAAGCCTGTTGGTTCGCCTCATCTCTAGTAGGACATTGGTCATCCAGTCCTCCACTCGTCCCTCAGCAGGGACACTTTGTCTAAAGTCCATGGACTCCCCTTCAGCTGATATCATTGCCATAGCCAGGGTTTCCTTGTTGTTACCCTCTTGAAATTTCAATGATGCAATGTTGTCATACATCTACAGATTGGGAAAAATTAATTTGCTTTGAGAAAAGGTAATTGATTTGTCTGGCAGAGTTAGAATCTTAATTTAAATGTTGCAATCAGGAAAACTGGCAACTGAGATCCATGCCACCCCTGAATATTCCACTACATAATAAACATTTATTTCTTTGATCTTGTGTTGTGATTCTATGTATAAATGTATAAATCTTATCAATGCTCAATATGTATGTGTAACTGTATGAGGGTACAAACCATCTCTCAACTTGTCATAATGTGCCTGTGGCTGAGCTTACACCAGTGTGTGGATTTTGCACACAAACAGTAACAAGAAATCCTTAATCTCACAATGTATACTACAGTGCTATAAAATACTAGACAAATCAAACCCAATTTTCATACTGCATATATTCCATTACCTTGATCATGTGTTCCTGTACACAGGTAGGTTCACTACTTCCCAAGATGGACAGGAGTTCATCATCAGATATGAAAAAAAACCTTGGGAATGCATTCCTCTTAGAATCCAGGTAATCATTCAAACTTTTCTGACATTTCTCCAATCCAGTACTGATCATCTCCAGGTCCTGTAGTCTGTTTGTAGCATGGCAGGCATCTTTGATTTTAGGGTTACCATGAGTCTCTTGCATAATCTTTAATGGAAGCAGAATAGCAGTCATATCAAAAACTTCACTGATTCAGTCAAGACTTGTAGATGTTGGGATAGATTACAGGGGATACACACGGCCCTCTAATTATGGACTCTGTTTATCTCCTAAGGTTCCATAATTACAACATTCTTTGCCAGGGTCAATTTACAGGCTTAAGATTTTGAAAGAACATTTATTGGTTAAACCTGAAAGACATTTGAAAAGGTGACATGATGTTCCAAAAATGTCTGGAATATATCAAAAACATTTCAACTGATTTTATACAAGGAACTGTTTACCATAAATGGCAGTTACTGCATCCATTCACAGCACCCCTATAAGTGATTTACATCCTCTTTCAATGTTTAAAAGACTTGTAAAACTTGTTACTTTCTTATCACATTTAAATAAGAAACCATACATTCAAACAATTACGATCAGCTGGACTTTTCATGTTCAAGTAAAGCTTTTCACCTTTTTGAAGAGTTTGTCGATAGCATCAAACTTCTTTGCCTCCTCTGGTAGCTGTGATCGAATATCGCCCCCAATAAAAATGCTCTCCAGGTACATCCACTTTCTCTGGACCACCAACCACACCTAAATGACAACAAAGTACATTAAAGATATCAAATAGGTGGCAAATTCATTTAATCTGATATAAGACAGTCTTTCACTTTCTCTCCCTCTTTTCCTTCAAATGAGACTTAAAAACCTAGCACTTCTGTCACAATGCAATGTGAACTTGAGTTCTTTTGTAAACAGTGTCTGATCTAAAGGTTCTTTATAGCTTTCTGCTCAGTTCCTTTATGGTTCACTTATACTGTCTACATTTTTGTATACTTAAACAACATTTACCTCATCTCTAACTTACCAAAAAGAGCTAAACTGAGCTGAAGAGAAATGCATAGCTCACTACAACACATTTTTCTGCAAGCGTCACACTATCCCTAAATTGACACATGAATTAAACACGAAAACGAACGTTTGCAAGGTATTTTTGGCATGCCAAAGATTTTGCCACTGCTCATGAAGTTGCTCCCACAGCCTCAGGAACTCCCCCAGTGGTCATATAATGGCTTACGATGCCCTCACAAATGTCCCTATGTTTTAAAGATCAGAGTCAAATTTGAACATTTCCTTTACCGTATGTCCATCTGGTGTCAATTTCGGGACAGTGTGACACCTGCACTAATATTTTACAAAATATATTTCTATAATTGAAATAATTAAGATATCCAATAATGACTGCCACAGTTGACACATTTTTCTCACCTCTAAGACTTCACCAATCAGTGACAAACTTTTCTCCCAGCTCTGCACTTGGTTGAGGAATGGTCCTACAAAGCGAGATGCTGACATGCTCTGTAGGTTCATGGCATTGTCATCTAGGATCTGCATTACCTCATCTACTGCCCCCAGAATGAACCCTCTCTCCTGGGTTCCTTTCATATATTTCATTACATTAAACTTCATTGCTTCCCATACATCAGTAACTTCTTTGATACCCTTTAAAAATGAAAAAAAAAGGATTACAGGTCATCTTTCAATGAAGAATGGCATAAAGAATACAGCTACTGTCACAACAAGAACAGTATAGTACAAGAAAGCTTGTGTGGTCCTGTTTTTGTGTTTGTTGATGCTTTATTTGCTGCCACAAGTAAGCAAATATCAATCAGCTACATTCTTAAAGTCTAGCAAATTTTATTGCCCATCTGTGGAACAGTTTTCAATTATTCATGCCCCTTTTGCTCAAGTAACAGTATGCCTATTTCACTGATCTGACACCTTGATCAGATGAGCATGTAATCACACATAGAAGTTTGTTTGCAGCCTGAAGCATTTTAGTAACACATACAACTATACATCATAATTCCTATTTATTACCTTCTCAATGCTGAGTTCCTTGGAAGCACTTGTAACAATGTCAGCAATAACATCTTTATAGTTGTGAAGCTGCATTGCAAATAAATTCTCTAGGGTAAAAGTGTCTGGATTCATGTCAAACGATTTCCCTGTTTTCTGCATCAGCTCCTTCCAATGGCTAAAATACAAAAATTTGCAAATCAGTGACACATTAATGTAGATCCATAAAAATGTTAACAGGTAATCATGTAAAAAGGAAGTAAATGCAATCATGAAAAGCTTTTGAAAGTCGGTCCCTATCAATATAGATTCTTAAGTACTCAGAAAAACATTTGGATAATCACTCATTCCATTAAACACAAACCTGTATATCGATCAGAATCCTCAAATATTCTTTATCAAGTGATAAGAACAGCACTGTAGAGTTACAATTAGCAACTCATTTTAAGCATGCCATTAAAATTTGTTGCATATATCAGCCTAAAGTGAATCAAGACTTGATACTTATGATACACTTTATGTAATAATTCCTCGTAAAAACCTTTTTGAAGACACATCCCTTCCTCCCATTCCATTACAGTTCATCGCTAAATCTCACCGCTCTCTCAAAGCTTCATTCTTCAGGTCAACAAACAAAGGAATGGAGTCTTTAAACTCCTTCATCCTTCCTTCTACCATTCGAGCAGTTGGTGTACCCTTCACATCTCTAGGGAGCTTCTTTAGAGCTTTTATGTAGCTTTCAATCCCATCCACTAAATGCTGGACATTCAGATTAGCCCACAAAGTCTGGGCCCACTCCTCTCTGGCTGTCTACAATAAAATAAAGTCAAGCAGATTTACAATGAGTATATGACTTTCACCAATACAATATTTACAGCTCCAAATAATTTTGCATATCCTTGAATGCCGCTGAGTCATCTTCTCTACACCATGTCTGTGTTTTTTTTTTGCTCATGTTTTCCTTGTTAACTCTACATCCAAACATGAAAACATCTTGTCACCATAACAATGCAGATTACCAGATCTTAAAGTACATAATCACCTCAAATATATTTTCCAATACTAATGAGGTTTGTGATTTATTCCCTCTGCAAGAACTTCCGTCAACTCCTAAAAAGAAAAATTCACTGCAAGCAAATTTCTCTAAGGGGGGAATGTGAGGGAAAGGTTTTGATCATCTTATCCTATGGGATATAAACCCAGTTAACTTTATCTCAGAATGATTGCATTTTGCCCTGTACTCGCTAGAGAAACTATCATCTACTGTCCCATTATCTAAAAACACTCTGCATCACCATAGAAATTAAAAGATCCTCTGCTTTGGTTATACAACTTATTTTACATCTAGAGACAAAAATGAGTGTCTTACTTTTTGTTCCTTGTAGATGTCATATATTTTTTCCAATCCAGACATCTCCTTCTGTACTTGAACAAGTTCAGGATACATTGTTATAGGTAAATCAAATAATTTCTCTGCATTTGCTAATTCCTGCCTGTCAGTTTCATACTGTTTCAACTCCTTCTTGTACTGTTCCAGTAGCTGGAGACCTGAAATAAAATAAAAAACAATTAGTGAACTATGACACAGTGAAAAAGTGCCAGGAAGTTTTCCAAGCATTTTTCCAACCTAAAAGTCCACCTTTCAAATCTCTCACAAGGGCAAAAATGAGACTGCAAAGACACTGACTGACAGACCCACAATGTTACATCTAATTACATCATCGACTTACTTCACAGCCTTTTCAGCAGGTCAGAAGTTTGTTATCAGCCTTTTTTTCTTTTTTAAGATTTAGAGAATCTTGAGTTATAAATGTTGCTCCAATGGTAGCATTTTTACACAGAGACATTATACATTGTACATTTAACTTTTGTCCAAGATACTTGGCTCCAAAATAACATGAAAATTCGCCAAATGGCTGTACTTCAGATGCATTGCTAACTAAACAAGGCTGGGAAGGTAGAGGAACATTCATACATTTTTCTGGTTCAAAATGTCACATTCAAGGTTGAGAATTTCAAAACTTTACACAGATCTGAATTATCAGAAGAGAAGCTTTCAAAATGTGCTAGCCAAAACAATCTGATATCCCTTGTGCTTTCCAGCATATTGTATAGCACCCTTTCCAAATAATCACTTATTTATGGTCAAATCATGGTAATGTCGAAATAACAACTATGTACTGAAGGCTGTGAAAACCATTAAAGAGCTTTACATAAAGTGCGTTTTAAAGTAGGAATGTTCCACTTACCCTTGTCAAGATCATTTCCAACAGCCCCTGGTCCACCTTCCTTAAACCTGCTGTGAAACTTGTCTAACTCTGTACTAAACCCTCCAATCTGAGTTTGAGTGATCTGTTGTGGAGGGAACCAATCAGAAGTACAACCAATCAGAAGGACAAATGTAGAACCAAGCTTTGTAGGACTATTGTGTACCTACATTATCGCACATGTACACAATCCCATCACATATTTCAAAATGTCACAATGCAATCATTCAAAACTTTTAGAGGACACCCTCACAGGTAAATAAAATAACTGTGCATTATAGAAAAGCCCACAACTGAGGCAGACCCCTTAATAATTTGTAAGAAAACCAAAGCATAAACTTTATGAATTCAGAAGCCATGATAAATCTAACACTTTCTATACTTTTTCATAGCATGACTTTACAATTACAAGCCTAACCTACCCTTTTTTATTCTATTATTTTTTTGGTGGTGGTGTTGGAACCTTTATCGGTTACTGTATATATCTATGCATGGCCACTATTAGAGTGTGGCCTTTTGCCAAGAAAAATCACCATCAACACTGCATCCTGTATAAAAGTAGGGAGAGCAAGAATAGTGTACACAGAAAGTAGAAAGGTAGTGGACTATCCATTAATTAGGTAAAAAATTGACATCATGAATCATGAAGAAGAGTGCTTATTCCTTACCTCGGTGAATTTCTTTTTGACCACAATCAGGCTAGCATCAACATATTTTGATTCCAAAAACAAGTCCTCCCACATCTTTTGGATGTTATCACAAGCCTCCTTCTCTTCAGGTGTAACTTCAATGTCATACATTGCAATTGTGCGATAGCGCTCCAAGATGTCTGCTATTCTCATCTCAACTGTCAGTGACATGTCCTTAGCATCAGCAATGACTTTCAGTACAAATTTCAGGTCTTCCAATGTGTCTGGTGATCTCTTCAAATTGGCACCCATTGTCTTTAAAAGGAAAGAAAGGAATGCAAATGAATGATGTAAATGAATGATGAAAAAAGAATCTTCAATTTACTGACTACAGCTGTTGTAATGGTTGGTATCAGTGTCCCAATCCCTTTGGTAGGGTCAAAGTTCTATGGTTAATTCAACAGTACAGTACATGTTTTCATATGTAAAATGTAACTGCAACCACTTGACCTTTCAATAGAATAATAATGATCAGCCAACAAACAACAAATTGCATTAGAACTTCATTATTGTAATCTGTGATGGAAATGTATATGAAGCACTTCATGGTTACCATCTAGAGGTACTTCATAATTAAAAGAAGCCATTGGCAAACTCAGTGTATCAAAATATTAAAAAGCTTGTCCCTACTGAAAGCATCATCATATTCCTTTTAAGAGAAGTATTTACAATTCATCAATATGTCATCACAATGCATCTCACCTCTAATTCAGTCTTGAGGCCAAACAGATCTGTCTTGGCTGCTTCTTGTAGAAGTGTCCCAAGAGAGTTAACCCATTTTTTGGCATGATCCCTTACTGTGTCTGCCAACATAGTCATGTGTAGTCGAATGCTATCTTCATCTCGTACCTTTGGTTGGGAAGCCACCTTTTATCAAAACAACAGGAAGTTGTTACTTCTCAAGCACTTAACACAAAAAATCCCTCCATGAAGCTGTAGTTACATGCACTTTAAATGTATCTAAGATGAGAGTAAGTAAACTGTCCTTCATCTGTTACTAGACATACAATTACTATGATAGTTGTTAGTGCTATGCCATGGCAGATAAACTACTATGTCCACCTGCTTGCAGATGATTTTAAGTTCACGTTTCTCAACTCTTATGTTAGCTCATTAAAATATGATCATTTTAACTCATCATAAAAACATATAGGAAAGGCTTCATGGTATTGGTATCAAATGAAACCTGGGTCTGCTCTTTTCATTGGTACTGAAAACTCAGTTTGGCCTATAGGTAACATAAAAGCTTATTTGTATGTGGTGCTTTACATATTATGACAGACACATACTACCACTACTGTCTACCAAATGCAATGTAACACTTGAAAATGTTTCTCTCTTTAATTAAACCATATTTGAGTTTACCTCATTTGCAAGGTTGGAGTAAAACTGTAACATATCATCGAATGCAACACAAGTAGGGTTCTTAGCAGCAAACTTCTCTAGCATAATTGTCTTGTCAAGCTTCCACAATGGACGGTATCTCTTCCACCTGACAGAAAGGACAATTCAGTATGACAAAAATTATGTACAAGAAATCTTAAGGAGTTGGGAAGGATAACACCATAAAAATCCTCAAAATAATTGTTCACTTTTAAAGTAACTTTTCTACTCATGTAACACTTCTTCACATAGTCTTACAAGGTAGCGGACTGGAGGAAGTGTGCAAACTCCAAGGTTTCCTAAAAGCTCAAAATGATGACCCTTTGACGAGTAAAACACAAAAGCTTTCCAAATATAAGGTGTGTCCACAACCAATTTTTTATTAAAAATCTGACCTTGAGTAACCTAAAAATTGAGCAAAAGTTCTGCATTCAAGCTAAAAAATGATAATGCCTACTCTGAGGGGAGCATTTCACAAGGTACTCAAATATGACATGAAAAACAAAGGCTGAATATGTGAATCAAAGCTTAACAAATAAAAAATTAAAAGTAAGGTCCCAGACTCTCAATTTGCATTTTTTTACAACTTCACTTACCTGCTGAGGTACTTAGTAAGGTTCATAAGGGTTTTCTGCATGTAGTTGGAGGTAGTTGTGACAAATTCAACAATGACAGGATCAGCAGCTATGTCAGAAAAGAAACTGAAGATGATTGGTTCATCCTCACCTTCAACATTCTGTGGTGGAGTCTCAATGCAGGTGCCATGCATCCAACGTACAAAGTTCTTAGTCCTTTTCCAAAACAAATGGGTAAATAATAATATAGACCAATTTACACAGACCATCTCATACTTTTTTGGTTTACTATGTAACTTCCTGATTACTTTCTTTATAGAAAGAAGGCAGGGCTATTCAATTTTACTATTTTAAAATAACAATTGAGATGACTTTACATCATACACTTTCTGTGTTTGGTCAAACAGGCAAACCATTAAGTAATCACCAACTGGATAACTCAACTAGCTTCCTCCAAGGTAAACTCTCTTTTTACAACAAATTATGAGGTGGCAGGCCCAACCCTTTGCTTCTCATACCCTTCCACCATTCCTTTCTTTGCAATACATAATGACAAAGGTTAACATTTTTGTAATTTTTACACTCAAGAATCTCATTGACAAAAACAATGCAGTTAGTCTTTAAAATCAGCTAAAATGAACAAAATAAAGAAAAAAAGGAATTTCTTTTCATCAATAACTTTGTCTTCATTAGAAGAATGTGACAAAAAGTACTTTTAAAGATGTTTCAAGAAAAAACCCAGAACCATTCATGACGCATAGTTCAAACCATAACATGGCCATGTTATAATGAGCGGGTACATTACGTGATATTGCCCTTACTCAAATCGCCTACCACTGAACAGTGCAAAACCCGACCTCTGGCTGACGAGTCGGGATTTTACTTGACGTTCACACCTACAGATTATAGCCACTGGGACGCTTATCAGGTTGTATAATATTTTACTGAATTTTTCTAAATTTTAGGTTATAATCTGTAGGTGCAAACATCAAGTAAAATCAACCAGAGGTCGGGTTTTGCACTGTACAGTTGTAGGCGATTTGAGTAAGGGTAATTTCACGTTATGTACTTCTAGAGTAAAAACTTAAAAGTTGATTTTGTCAAAACACTAGGGCAAAATTTGTACTTTAATGGGATATGAGTTCAACAAAAGTAATAACTGAAAATTCTCAACAGCATGTTTCTGTAAAAGATAGGTTGCATTACAACAATACATAAACTCACCCTTCTACACAGTCTCTGACTGACTGCATACATAGCTTATACACCTCATTAGCAGCTGGGGCTAGCAGTATCTCTGGAGCAGAGAGCATGGCCTCAACTTGAAACATTGGCTTACTACCAGCAAGATGCTGATTAAATCTGGTTAGATTCTTGATCATCAGCTGATAATACAGAAGAAAAGTAAATACATGCAATATCTGGAAATAAATGATGGTAAAATTGAAAAGAATTCTTCCAACCCTATATCTTTAGGATTAACATCAAAGTCCTTGAAAATATTTATAGACAGTAAAGGACGCAAGCATGTGCTATGGAAATGGAGTTCAACTGCCAAGAAACAAACATGCCAAACAGCTGACCAAAAATTTTCTACATCCATACACCTGAATAAATAGCCAAAAAAAATCACAAAACAAATGGTCAAAACATTTTACTGGATGTTAGCAATACTTTCTCCAAAGTAGTAAGCTTCTCTCAATTGAAGCTGCCAATGAAAAGAACAAAGACAGCATTCCCAAATTAACCTTTGACTGAACAAGCAGAAGGCAAATCTTACAGCTAATAAGTTTCTTAGTCTCTATTTAGGTGTATGCATGCCTTCAGCATGTGGCGACTAATTTGACTTCATTAAAAGATAATAAGTAAACATCCTTCACACTAGCAGCATGATCTTACATTTCTCAAGATATGGTAAACCTTCCACTCCCAGTGAGCATAGTAACTGTGAAGTCGAGGAGATCTGCCAGAGTTAGTGTGTGCAACTAGCCCCTCCATCTTGGTAAGAAGTGGACCAATAGCACGATACTTGCGAGCCAGGACTTCAAATGTATGGATCCTCTCCTGTTCAATCCTCTCAAAGTACTCTTTACAACTTGGAAGAATCTCACCATTCAAGATTGGAGGAGGTCCCTTGAAAAGGTCTGCATTCTCAATTGACTTAAGTCTAGCATCAATGTCCTTAGCATTCTTCTGAATTTGATTTAACAAAGACTCAAACTTTGAAATTGCCTAGAAAATAAGGAAATACATGATGTTTCTTACTTTAATTCAAACATT
This sequence comes from Holothuria glaberrima, assembly GCA_009936505.3. NCBI lineage: Eukaryota > Metazoa > Echinodermata > Holothuroidea > Aspidochirotida > Holothuriidae > Holothuria > Holothuria glaberrima. Next base: position 14,066 of record WURT03647460.1, on the reverse strand, counting down.
TTAGGCAAATACATCTCAAATAACTGTAATCTTATAAAACTAAAAAGAAATCAAAGGAAAACAACCATGAGTATAAAATACCAGAAGTATAACTTAATGCACAACAGGCATATTTTAAATAATCATGAAGTATCACAAGTATGATGGGCTTGCACAGTCACATAGGTTAACTAATATTTGTTAGGAAATGAAATACTGAAGGTGAAACAAACTCCTGCCTGTACAATGTGTGCCTAAAAAACGCAAGCATTTGTTGCCTGTAAGTTTACGGTACCATATGCAATGAGATGTTTACTGTGCACATACACACACACACAAATTGCCTGACACTTCTTAGCCCTCCACAACAATTGAACAGTGCATCACTGAATCTGACCTTTTGACCTTAGCTGTAAGCTTACTTAGGAGTTTCCTCATGTGAGGTTGTCATGTTTCCAGTTTTACTTGCAACACCATACTGGATGTCAAATGTATTGCTTGCCTTATACTTACCATGTGCACTGTGGTATGCAAATCAATGGTCAAAGCTTAAAATATCAGAAAGAAAAACAAATCCCTAACCCTATTAACATCCCTGAAAAACCATACCTAAGTTATTGCTTAAACATATTTTCTTGGTACATCACACAAGTGTTTGTAACAGGCTTTAGAGCTGTCCTTTTCTTTTCAAATAGTTACAATTTGACTGATACTTCTTCAGCGAGTGTTAGAACACCAGTAGGCATTGCACACACAATAAGTTTGATGTCCAATACTACTAATTTTTCTTTCCTCACATGCACTTTTAATGTTACTCAAAACCTTTGTAGAAAAAGATATAGGAAATTTAGCATCACAGGTATAGTCTGAAAAATGTTGATGAAAATACCTGTTAACAAGATGACAGAACACTCTTTTGCTTTGTCTTACCTGTTCACATTTTGAAATGTAATCAGAGATACCAAGAGAATTCCAGTTGAGTCTCTTGTGGCCTGGTTTCAAGGTCCTGCTTAAATCTTTCAGATGATCATCTAGTAATTGAGTCTGCAGCAAAAACAGAACCAATAGTACTACAGTAAAATTTTGTCATAAAACAATTTATGTATACTAATTTTTTTTTTTTTTAACACTTGTCAGAATGAGTATCTCCATCAGTTTGGACTTAGGTTCTGTACAAGTGTAAAGGAGAAACTTTGCCTTTGTTGTATAGGTCAATTACACATGTGCACACAAGTCTATGCCTAACATACAAAATTTATCATCTAAGAAAGTAATAATCACATGCCAAATAAACTAATCACAATAACATACATGTACTTGTTTACAAAGAATGTACAATGCTGTTTTTGTTACAAAGATAGAGCTTAAAGGACTGGCAGAGTACTGGGCAGAATAAAATAAGTTACACCATTGTATTTAAGTATGAAATATCACCAAAATTCACCAGTAAAGACCCAGACATGAATTGAATGAAATCTGTGTGATCCAATGATAACATGTGATCCATGGAATTACAAATGCACTGTACTGGATAGGTAATACTGGGTATTTTTACTTCTACTGTTACATCCCCTTCCCCCCCCCCCCTGCCCACCATCAGATTCACCCATTGCTATGTTTGTGTACAAATAAACCCTTGCATAAGCTTTTTAAACATAGAAATCAATAGTTAAGCCTTATTTCCACATGCAACTTTATGAACTACTTACTGTTTACAGTAAAGTGAATTGACTTACCAATAGTGTAATGTGTTAATGAGCAGTACCATGTTCTGTGATGGTAGTTCACATACTGATAATAAATAGGGAATGGTCTATGTAGTAATTTATTCAAGAAGTATGTTAAATTTTAATAGTCATAAAGAGTTTTACAGAAAACAAAATAAATGTTCATGATGATAATGGAGACGTGAGTTGTGAGCTTTTACAAAAGACAATGGTCAGTTGAGGGACCTATCTTCTTTCTACACTCTCTCACCTCAGCAGTGCTCAAGGTAGAAACCACTGTATGATATCGACTCAGCATGTGATTCAATCCATCATTCCATCGAATGTACTTGTCTTCCTGCATTAGATGACAAATATAGAACACCAAAAATGATAAACTATTCCATACAAATATCTCTCGAGGAAAGGCGTCTTATAACAAAATATGCAACTGGGAAGCAATGAAAGCAAATTTCAATAGGATTTTCATCAGTCTTGGATACATCTGGACCTGGAAGTACTTAAAACAAAACTTCATTCATCAATGAAGAAGAAACCAATTAGGGTGTTCTAAACTTCTATGTAATAAGAGTATGAGAAATACATAGAAATCTCTCATGAAATCATACCTGGAGAGCAACATTTCTGGCCAGCTCTGGAATTGAAAATCCAAGTTGTTCCATGTACTTGGTTTCTGTGATTATTTCTGACAATTCCGAAGCAAAGTCAACAACATATTTGGAATCGGCACTGAAGCCTGAAAATAGAAGAAGGAAATTGTATAAACTCCCTACAGGTAATGGAATGGAGGAAAGGTACTAAAAATTTTCTATTTTGCACACCACTTGTTTCTAGTCCTATTATATCACATCTCACAATTAATGACACAAGTGCCACATGATACTGTAAATGTAGTTAATGAGTTTTCCTTAAACACACATCCCACTTTTTTAAAGGGTATAGTTGCCTTTTACAGATGGGAAATTGGGAAAGTGGAAATGAGAATACTCAGTTAGTGAAACCAAGGATGGGAGGAGTAAGGGTAGTGTCAGGAAAGATAAAAGGAGACATATTTCCACTTTTTGTCTTATTAAGAACTAGCAGTTAAAGTTTCCAACTTTTTTTTGACACATTAACTAACAGTTAAAGCTTTCCTTTTTTCCCGTCACATTAAGTACTAGCAGTTAAAGTTTCCTACCATCTTCTCCCTGGAGATCGTTCTTTGTGGGTATAACATCAGGTTTGATGAGAAGGTTACGTTTCAGAAGACTTGGTAAAATAGCAGTGACATGCTCTGCCCAATGCTCATACTTCTTGTCCTCATACTCTTTCATCTGCCGAGCCACACCAAGATACTTATTTCTGGCCTTGAAGGGAGAAAATGAATTTGTATATTCTAATGAACCTGCAAACGGATATTCAGCATAATGGTCAAAGGGTTTTATACTTAATGCTTGAGGAAAATTTCAAAATCCTACAAAATCTCACACATGTCAGGGAATAATTTATCCAGTAGCAATTTGCTACACAAGCTGGCCAAATTGCTACACAAATGCAAAAATGTGTAGCACTTTTTGGGTGCATTACCATAGGGTTTTTGGCAGTTTTACACTACAAAAGGAAAAAATTCTCAAAACTGCTATACAAAATTGCATACTAAATTATTCCCTGCATGTATTCCTATGAAACTTCAAAGCCAGATGTCTACAATGACTGTTCCTTACACATGAAAAATGTTTTTCAAGTGGATATAATTATGAAACACCATTGAAAGTTTAGCATGCTTCTGTTTCCTTGAATGAACAATTGTACTTCCACATTTAACGGCACTTTACTGGACACATCGTCACAAGTATTTACCAATATAAATATGATTTATTGAATATAAAATTCCACAAGACAACCTGCTGTAACTACCAATGCAATGATACTAATCCTGCATCTTAGCTCTACTAATAAAGCACAATCAAGATACATCTACTGGTGGGTAATAAATGCTTTTCCAATAGAGAGGATGAAAGTACATTAAATCTAATGCTGCAGTAATAAATCTTCAGAAGTGAGCAGAAATAATATTTTTAAAAAATAATGATGTGAGGGATCTTAATAGAACGGAAGTATGTTTTCAAGCAGACCATTTGACTGGAAATTTTGAATTCAGTAAAAATTGAGAATTTAAGAAAAAAACTACACATGCTGTAAAGTTTTGTTAACTTAAAAGAACACAAAGTATCCTTCGTTACAGGTCTCCAACTTTTCAGTTTTATTTATTTTATTACTTTTTGCATGTATCCTGTATCCCTTTGTAACAAAACCACCAGGCTATCACAATACTTCCAACATTCATATTTCAAGAGAAAAACCTGGGACACAGAAAATGACAGACACAATTCCATGACAATGTCAAACAACACTTTTTAGTTGGAGATGATCTCCTCCAGAGTGAATACACTGAATTTAATAAAAATGCTTAAAACAGTAACCATATAACTTCTTAGACTGAAATCATGCACAACCTTTGGGTGTCAGTATTTTCAGGTATCAACTGAACTACATTCAAAATTTTTTCATCTCATATTCTACTTGAACCAACATAAACAACAACAGCATTAAAGCATGCATTTAATTAACTGACACTCAGACCTCTCATTGTTACATAACTGACCCTCAGGCCTCCCACTGCTATGTTATTCCTGAATGCTTGACGCGTATTTGTGCATCTTTCACAAATATTAAGTGGTAACTTCACATAAACAATCTCCCACTAAACTCTGACACATCCTGTAAACATGAAAAACAAGAAATGAGACATTACAGTGAAATAAACAACTTGAGAGCATCCACTAATTTTGAAAAGGCTTCGTTCTTTCTTGAATTAGACTAGACTTGATAATACATCCAAATTTATAAAAACTCCATACACAAGTCTGCGGGAAGCAGTGCTTGATCTTCAAGAGTACTTACTGCTTTGCCATAGTCACTTGTCATCATATCTTCAACAGCTTGAAATCGAATGATGGTGTGTTTAATTCTCAGGAACAAGGATCTCTCCCAAGCAATGGCACCTGCTACTGGGGGTTGGTTCTTGGACACTGGGGGGTTGTGTTGGTACTGTTTGAATAAGGCATGAGCAGTATCCACCTAAAAGAGAATCAAAGAACCAATTTAAGTAAATAATACAGTACTGAGATGCTGCCATTATGAAATCTAAAATATGAACATATGCTATTCATGATGTAAAAAATGTTCAAAAAGCTCTTGAGTATAAAATTTTTCCCAATCACTGATACAATTATTTTGCATCATCTGCTTAATTGTCAGAATCAACACAGCAGGTAGGTCCCTAGAATAATTTTGTGGGAGCAATTTTGGAAATATTCTCTTTAGGGCTACTCTAATGCACAGTCTCTTCCCCCCTCCCTCTTTATTTTAAGTAGGGGCTACAGTAAGTGACTTCTCCTTCTGTATCTCACCTCTTTACCATACTGCAATAAGATGTCATTGAACTTCTTCATCATTTGTGCATTGATAGCCTCCCTGGACCGTATGTGCCTAAACTTAAGTAAGAGATCAAAAGCACCCTCTGCAGACCGGAGTGTTTTGAAGGATTCATTGATGAAATGCTTGGCTTCATCTTCAATTGCAGAAACCTCTTTGTTAAACCAGTCCATGTGCTTCTTCCACTGAAGTTGGTGTTTGAGGACAAAAGGTTCAAAGTCCACCTGAGGAGATGGAGATAAATAAACCTTTATTCTTATACAAGCAGAAAATAATCAAAAAGAGGAGATGTTATAGAGGACCTCTTACATCTTTTTTTTTTTTTTTTTGAAATATGATAAAACTAAACAATGTTTTGCTTCAAACCTTTTCAATAGGATCAACTAAGCCATCAACCCTTTTCAGAACTTCTTCAATTCTTTGGGGATCACCAGTAACAGACTTGAGCTCTGGACCAAAGATGTTGTAGAATTCTTCAAGGACCTACCGGTGTTACAAGAAATAAGTAAAAAGTGTAATCAAAGGAGAATACTATTAGC